>JBBBDQ010030410.1:0-181279 GCA_037127315.1 Ascarosepion bandense
ATTTTTTTTCACCACTGCTGTAGCCAGGTATTGAACTCACAACTCTTTGGATCATGTCACTGGAACTAACTCACCAACAAACCAACCTGGCCATGTGTCCTTAAGGACATCAGTGTATGAATTTATGGGACTTAGAAACCTAATGTCTGAGTATCCATTTTTTTACCAGAGTTGATATTGCAATCTTTGAAGCTAATGAGTTTCCTTTTCACTCTGTATTACTGGTTCCCATATTGTATTCATTTCTATGCTTGGCCGACTAAGGAGATTTTTGTGGCCTAGCATATGCACTGATTCCTTAAGTTTATGTAGTTTTCAATGGTGTTCTCTATCAATTATTTCAACTTCATCCCATAGGAGGCAGTGATTCTCTTTCCCCCACCATATGTGGTCAGCTATGCCTGATTTTCCTATCTTCTCTTGTGTTATGGCATTGCCACATTCTTGCAGCCTTACATTGGGGATTATTTAAAGCCAGGAAATATTTTTATATTGTAAGAATTTCTTTTTTTTTAATCAACCCATAGATGGGAGAGAATATGTGGAATCATACCTTTCCCAAGAGTTTTTGCATGCAAGTGAATATAACAGACCCAACTGGAATTGGAACTTGGCTCTTTAATTAACAGTTCTGAGCCATTATCCATTACACCACCTGCACATCCAAGCTTACAACACTTGGTATTCCTAAGCAGTTACCTATTGAAGTACTGACTAGACTCAATGTTGCTTAACTTTTAAAAGTTAATATTTGGTATATATGCAACATTATGTTTGGTCAACTTTCATTTATACTCTGATAAAGATGCTTATTTAAATCTGTCCTGGGTATGATGATAAACTACATCCAGCAGCAAAGCCTCTAATCAGGAGATTGAAAGTTTTCAGAAGGATGGAACCACTTTTAATTACTGTTGGTCTCAGGTCAACCTTGACTCTGGGTGGTTGCACCTGTTAGGGTTACCAACTGTAGGCCAATAGTGAACTCCCAAACAAAAAACTATGAAAGTATAAAAATACATTTTTATAGTAAAATTAAGAGCAGTATGTTAGAAACAAATACTCATCTCAGAAATAAACACAAATTAGGACAAGTGGCACGAACCCACTAACATAATCCAGTTGTTAAAATTCATCTGACACTGAATATAAAAGGCACCAAAAATACATTACTAAAGTCCTTCAGGACAATGGCATAAGGATATAGTAGTTGGTTATACATGTGTTAGTATAATCTAGTGATCATGAGTTCGATCCTTGAATCTGGTAGTGACAAAGTAAATCCAACATGAAAGAACAATAACTGATTTCACAGGATATTTTGCAATAATCAACAAAATAATCCACATCAGCCAATCTATGGACACCTAATGATGGCCAGAGGGTACTTGGTTGAAATGTTGTGTCTAGATGAGAACAAAAGTTTGAAATAATTCCAAGATCACAAGCAATATATTTTTATATAAAAAAAATACCAACAATACAATTTAAAGCAAAAAGACCAGCGATACAATTTTATAGTAGAATTACCAACAATAAATTTTATAGATATTGACATTAATTTACCCATAGAGGTGTTCATATGCCACTAAACAAAATCAACAAACTAAGTAAACCTTGCACACACTATTTTATTTTTCCATTGATGGTTAAGGATATGACATTAAACAATTCAAGTTGACAGTGCAGTGAAAAGCAATTAGGCTAAAAGGTTTCTTATAGAAGTGGGCTTTTTTTTTCTTAAAATGTATCACAGTTGCACAACAATTTCCTAATGTTCATCAATCACTTCTATGAATTCTTTTTAAGAAAGAAAAAAAGATCTGGGATCTTTGTTAGACCGGTTGTCAAACAAGGCTAAAAAAACCCAATATGACCTGCTATTCAATCCATAGCTAGAGGGATAAGAGATGGATTGATAGCTTTTTTAAGGCTATTTGTACATAAGTGAATGAAATGAATTTGACTGGAATTCGAATTCAGCTCTCTGATTTCTCATTTCGAGTTGATATCCATTACACTACAAAGCAAAAATACAATATACTGTGCAAGGAGACAAATGTACAAATATACAAGGCGAACATTGTAGATGTAATGGCCAACATCAATGAGAACCACTAGATCTGTGAAAATAATCACGTCTGACACTGAATTCATGTGTCCTTGATACTGAGGTGTGTGTAATGCTAGATTATGTTCTCTCTCCCAGGAACTGTAACTTAGCTTCATTATGTATGATTGTAGTATAAATCACAGGTGGGATCTGTGAATATTAAACACAACTACGCCAGAGCAGGCATCTGCAACTGGGATTTCTTTATAGTCCTAGCAGATGGGCAGCAAAATACTTATATATATATGTGTGTGTGTGTGTGTGTGTGTGTGTGTGTGTGTGTGTGTGTGTGTTTGTAACATACACACACATGCAGACACTTAAAGATATTAAATTTAGGTTAGTTTGGTATAAGGCCACAATTGTTGGAAACTCCAGAGAATAATGATTTTTCAAATAACATGTTGCTAACTGACAATACTTGTATGCTTAGAACCATATATATATATATATATATATATATATATTGATACAGATACCTAAGTGATATAGCAGATTTTATTCTAGACCACCACATTTAAATGTCCTCTGAATACAACATTTAGGTTGGGTGCAGTTTTATCAAATGAACTTTCTATTTTTCTAAGTTGTACATATATTTAAACAATTTTGATAATATACTGATTTTTTAAATATCTTTTTCATCTCATCATATATTTTCTGTTACCTGAGATAAGTAACTCATACAGGAAATATTCAGCATTCATTGACTAGTTGTACCATTGAGTGAAATTTATATAATTTTTTTCTTAAGAATTTTTCAGGAAAATAGGCTTCTCAGTCCACTAACTGTCATCATTCTTTTAAGTAATCATGGAAGTTTCTCCACAAACATTTTTAGTTTAGTGCAGAAAATCAATTTAAATTTTTGAAGATCATGTGTGACAGGGAAGCAAGAAAATGAAAAAAAAATTTCCACAGGTGAGAAACTATTAAAATACAGTCTTACGGTTATATTTAGCTCTTTCAACAATAAAACTTGTATTAATGGGAATTTCCTTCCAAACCTTTTGTTTAAGATAATGTAGAAAGCCAACATTTTGATTACATAATTATTTTCCCTTATAGTTACATGTACAACCCATTTTTGTTGTTGCCACTGTTGAAAGTCTTCAAGTGATGTAGATTTTGTTATTTGGTAAAGTTTTTTTGTGATTTAGTAGTGTCAGTTTATAGGATATGATGGAGTTCCATCTTTAAGATCAAGAGGATGAATTCACTTGAAACTACCCACTACACATCAAAAGCCATTACTGAATTTACTGCTGAATAAAGATCTTTCAAAAATTCTTCCATGATGATTGAAGCTTATTTTATTCTCTAACATGTCTTATCAACACACTTCCTTTATCTCATCTCTCAATCTTCTGTTTTTCCCTGACTGCATTTGCTATCCATTGGACACACATCTACAATATACATAAATATGCAATATTTAAATTTCATAATTGGTGACCCTAACATGATTTGAACAAGCAACCTTCTGACTGTAGATCAGAAAGTTTTGGAAGACACATGCAAATGTTATACGTTGGAAAGTAAAAAAGAGTTCAGTTGTCAGTTGACCTGGGAAAACTATTGTGCCCCAGTGAGGACATCCTTTTCTATGTGTTGATCCATTATGACACAAAAGGAAGAAAGCAAATATATTTTATAAAACTTAAACAATGCCACCTAACAGGTGCTTTACAAAGCCAAATGAGGTAACAAAATCTTTGCTTTTTTTATTACAAGTACCATGAAAAATGTAATTCTTTTCTTTTTTTATTTATTATTTTCATTTTATTAAATGATTTTTTTAATTTTTCCACAATACTCTCCTACCCAGCAGAAATGACAAATGAGAAAAGACATGATTATATGGATACATATATAACAGTGTGAGAAAGAAATATGAAGAACAAATTGGAAAAGGGCACTCAAAATGGGATTCACTAAAAGAAGCGATGGTGACCTCAGCGAACAACATAGCCCCAAAGGAAATCAGACGCAGAAGAAAAAATGAGTGGATGACCGAAGAGATCCTCCATATGATGCAAAGGAGACAAAAAATAACGCCAAGACACGGAGCAGAGTACAAGAAACTTCACAGGGAGATAAGGAACAAATACAGACAAGCCAAAGAGGAATGGCTCAACAACAAATGCGCAGAAGTAGAGAGACTGAGCAGGACCCACAAAGCAGAGATGCATAAAGAGATAAGAGAACTGACAGGACAAAAAACCAGCTCCTCAACAGGATGCATAAAATCCAAGGAAGGAACAATCATATTAGTGAAAGAGGAAATACTCCAGCGATGGGAAGAATATATAAAGGATCTTTTTGCGACAAGAGAGAACAACCGAGAATACACAAGGAGATGGATGAACCGGAAATATTAAAATCCGATGTGGAAGCTGCAATGGCCAAAATGAACAGAAACAAAGCACCTGGCCCAGACGGCATAGTGATAGAGCTGCTGACAGCATTAGAAGAATATGGCATAGAAAAAATTACCGACATAATAAATGAAATTTATAGAAGCGGAATAATACCAGACGACCTATGCAAGTTGATATTTATAGCACTGCCGAAGAAACCTGGTGCAAACGAGTGCGAACTACACAGAACTATCAGCTTAATGAGTCACATTGCAAAACTGATTGTCAGAATCCTGATGAATAGAGCGAGAAGTAGAATCAGGCCAGAGATAGGGCAGGAACAGTGCGGGTTCGTCAAAGACACTAGAACAAGGAACGCCGTATTCACGATTAGGATACTCTCTGAAAGGGCATTACAAATGAAGAAAGACTTGTACCTACGCTTCATTGGCTACGTGAAAGCATTCAATAAAATATGACATAAAGAATTGATGGAGATGCTAGGTGGCCTCGACATTTTCAGAAAAGACATAAGAATAATCAACAATCTCTACTGGCAGCAAACGACCTGCATACGGACAGGTAATGACCTCAGTAGATACACAAAGATAGAAAAAGACGTAAGACAAGGATGTGTTTTTTCACCGGATTTGTTCAACCTATACAGCGAGAATATTTTGAGGACCCTAGATGACACGCCAGGATTTGTTATTGGAGGCCACAACTTGAACAAAATAAGGTATGCGGACGATACAGTGCTGATTGCGGACACGGAAAGGAAACTACAAGACCTCATACAGAAAGTAGCAGTGGAGAGTGACAAGAAGGGACTACAATAATGGTCATCAGCAAAAGATACAATCCAAAATGCCAAATACAGGTGGGAGATATCAGGATCAAGCAAGTACAAAAATTTAAGTACCTAGGAAGTGTTCTAACAGGAGAGGAAAGGTGTGACACTGAGATCCGAAGGCGAATTGGCATGGCAAAGGACGCGTTCTAGAAGATGAGCAAAATACTAACACACAGAAAAATCTCAATAGAAACAAAGAAAAGAGTGCTGGGCTGTTACGTGATGTTCTTCAATACGGCAGTGAATGCTGGACAATATTATCGAAAACGAGGACAAAACTGGAAGCGGCCGAAATGTGGTTCTACAAAAGGATGCTACGGATATCGTGGACTGAGCATGCAAGCAATGATGAGGTGTTGGAAAGAATGGCAACAAAAAGGAAATTGATACTGAGCATCAGGAAGAGACAACTGAAGTTCCTGAGACACGCAATGAGGAAGGAGAGCCTGGAGAACCTGATATTGGCTGGTCAGATAGAAGGAAAGAGAGACAGAGGAAGGCAGCGGATAACATATTTGCAGGGTCTTATCAGGTGGATGGCGGAACGGAGGTTGCCAGGAGCAACAAAAGCAAACATACTAAGAGCCACAAGGGATAGGAAGACATGGAGAACCATGATCGCCTACGTCCTGAAGGGACAGGACACATAGAAGAAGAAGAAGATGTCTTCCACAATAATACTAGCCATAGCCGCTGTTAACAATTTCACATTTAAGAAACTTTTGCCATTTATTGTTATGGTGTCCTATCTACATACATTGGAATGAACGCTTCCTCCTTCATAAATACTAACATGTGAAACTTCCTAGATGAAGCAGTCGAGACGCAGTGTAACTTGAAAGTTCGGACGGACACTTTTATATGCTGACTAATAGCACTCTGATTTTGTACATATGTTCTGTTATTCCAATACACTGGTTCAACCTACTTTCTTCTGTTCGTGTCTTTCTTCCTGGCCCAACTTGGCGACGACGATTTGCGAGGACCACCGAGATTAAAAAGTAACGCTATTAAAACACGGCAAACGAGTTTTTGTAAATGAACTACATGTAATTGCCAATTTTTTTAACAGTGCAAATACGAGAATTTTTTTTTTAATTTTTTCGTCACAGTTTTTTCATTTCAAAAGCATCTGGAAAAAACAGAAAAGTAAAACCGGGGGAAAAAACAGACGTACTTATTATGAAGGATTTTAAAGTATTTTATTAAATCTTGTAAAATATCAGAATGCACAGCAAGAGAAATAGCAAAAACAACTGCTCTGTCAACAGAAAAAAATGGAAAATTTATTCCTGCAAACCCAGAAGGAAATCAGGAGAGATAGCTCAAATTTTAAAAGGAAAATCGAGAGAAACAGCTCGAATTTCAACAGCAAGTTTTGGAACTGACAAGCTGTATTAATTCCACGGAAAACGAATTTTCTTTTCCGCAAAATACCATTTGGAGCGCGAGAGATAATTTTTCATATGCTCATGAGGAAGACATAACCTTTGCGTCATACTTTCGGAGATATGGGGACATATATACTACAGATTGTGCAAATTGGAGTGACTCAAAAAAGTACGTTTTCTTTTGAGGAAACTTGGCACAACTGAGCATAAAAAATATGTAAACTACATTCTGCCGCGGAAGACTAACGAGGTGACATTCACCGAAGCAGTGAAATTACTCATGGAGTTTTTCAGTCCAAAGACATCACTTTTCCATAAGAGATGGAAATGTCTTAATCTATCTAGGAAAGAATTGGAAGATTACACCACTTTTCTGTCAGAAGCAAACAAGCATTGCGATTATTTTAGACTGGCGGAGCTAAGTGCAAATAACTTCAAATGTTTGATATTCGTGCATGGAATAGTTTTAACAAAAGATGAAGAAATTAGGCAAATAATACTAAACAAATTAGAGAATGAGCCGAATATAACTCTTCAGCAGATTTCTGAAGAATGTCAGAGGTACGTCCGTGTAAAGCAGGATTCTAAAAATATCGAAGAATCGGGTATTGCTCACGTCAAAAAAGTACGCTACAAACAGAAACAAATAAAGTCTTTTAAAACTAATGAGACAGAGAAAACGCAAAATAAGTTGTCTTTTAACTCATGTTACGTATGGGGGGCTACACTGGTACAAAGATTGTTTTTTCCAGAACAAAAGATGTTTCATATGTAACCGCGTCGGACAAAAAGCTCGCAGTGCCAATAGCTGCATAAAAAATACAAGGTCGAACGAACTAGAAGGTACTAATACCAGCAAATTTGTGCATGTAAAAATGTTAAACAAAAGTGTGAAATTTCAACAAGACTCGCGGTCTGATTTGACAATAATAAACTTGCAAATATAGAAAAGATTGGGCAAGCCAATCATGATAAAATCTAAAATTGCAAGATCTGTCACAGGGTAAAAATTAAATTCGAGGGAGAATTGATTGGTAATACAACGTTCAACGAGAAGACTCTTAAATTAGAATTATTCGCTCTGAAAAATACAAACAACCTATTTGGCACTGATTGGATCAAAGGTAGAGTACAGCGAATCAAAATTACGGTTTCAAATTTAAAGAGACCAAATGTGATTCTTTCATGGAAAAAATCAAATACCTAGGACACATAATCAACAAGGATGGCAGGAGACCAAATCCTGACCGGGCTACCGCGATTAAAGAAACGCCGGCGCCCAATAACATTGTTTCGTTGCAGAGCTTCCTTGGACTAGCAAATTATTACCAGGCATTCATACCAAATATGAATGACTTGAGTGCACCTCTTAATGAAGTGCTAAAAAAAAAGACAAGACCTGGCTTTGAACAGTAGAATGCTAGCAGGCATTTGAAAAAATAAAAAAAACACTGACCTCAGACTTATTTCTTACACATTACGACCCGGACTTGAACATCATTGTTGCCAGCGACGCTAGTTTGCATGGCGTAAGAGCATGCATTCTTCACAAAATGACTGATAGAGCAGTAAAACCGATAGCTCATCGAGAGCTTTGCTTCCTGCGGAAAAAAATTATTCGCAGATTGAAAAAAAAGGCGCTTGGAATTATTTTCGCAGTCGCGAATTTCCACCGCTATATTTACGGTTGACATTTCACTCTACAGACAGACCACAAGCCACTACTCACCATTTTTGGCTCAAAGAAAGGTCTGCCTATTCACACAGCCAACAGAATTCAGAGATGGTGTACAATCCTGCTAAATTACAATTTTAAAATGAAATCAGTCAGTCAGTGATACATGCTTGGGCGATCATGTCTCGAAAGAGACATGACTGACTGGGCAGAAGATTATCCCGCAGTAGATTGCCATTGCTTTCTGCGGTAAACTGGTTGCCGACCAAGGCTATAGAACCCAATCCGTCCTGCTATTTAACCCATAACTGGAAGGAAGAGACGGATTAATACCTTTCCCAAGGGTATTTGCGCGTAAGTGAATACAATGGATTCAACTGGAATTCGAACTCGGCTCCCCAGTTTCTCGTTCCGAGCCGATATCCACTGGACCACAACGCACATCGTTAAAATGAAATATGTGTCATAAAAAAATTTCGGATTGTTAAGACTAATTCCCAAGTACAAAGAACCACTAGAAGATACAGTGCTCATCTCCCTTCAATCTGAAGGAGAATTAAAATCTACCCTTTGTAATACAGTAAGGGAACTTCCAGTGACGCTTGAAGAAATAAAACAAGAGGCTCTCCACGGTGAGTATATAAAGCATGGAACAAAAGCAAACATTGTTGAAAAGGACCAGCGACCTACAGACATTTTCTCTATATGCGATGAGGTGTTACTATACAGGGAACGCGCCGTGATTCCGTAAACACTCCAGAAACGTATTTTAAAAGATTTTCACGCTGGACATCCGAGGAGTACTTAAATGAAAGGTTTGATGCGTAGCTATGTCTATTACAAAGATATAGAAAATGCTGTCAAATCATGTAAAGGCTGTGGCAGAAAAGGCACCTACTATTACATTCAATCCCTGGCCAAAAACCAAACCTACCTTGGTCTAAAATTCACATTGATTTCGCGGGCCCTCTATTAGAATATCACTACCTCATTGTAGTCGACAGTTTCTCGAAGTGGCCCGAAGTACACAAATTCAAAAGACCCTATGACATAAATTGCTATAAAACTTCTACATAAGCTGTTCGCGAGATCCATAGTAGACACTTTAGTGTCCGAAATGGAAGTCGGTTTACGTCTGGAGAATTTAGAGACTTCTGTGAAACATATAAGATCGAACACATCACTACTGCTCCATATCATTCTATGTCTAACGGTCAGGCTGAGAGATTTGTGGATACGTTGAAAAGACCTTTGAAAAATGCTAGGGCTACACCAACTGAAAAAACCCTTCAACAATTTCTTCAAGTATACAGAATGACACCTAATGACAAAACACCAGCTTCACAATCTCCATCCGAGGTGATGTCCGCACGTTGGATACGGTCCATTTACGATAAATTACTCGATATATGAAGTTTTTTCTTCAGAATTGTCAAAGGCAAAAAACAAAAAAGATTTGGGAACATGGTATATATGATAAAGGATCCACAATTTACGCATAAAAGACATCTCAACCAACCTAGGAAACGCCTAACTGACGAGGCTGATAGCGGGCTTCCTGGGGAAACAGTTATATATGTCATATACGATACTTTCAATATTCCAACCCCTCTAGCGGCCACCGAAATGCGCTGTTCTAGAAGAAAACGGAAAGCAACTGAATTAATAGTTGTCAATCCTAAACGTGAAAGGTAATGAGATCACAAACAAAAGTTTTAAAAGTTGTTTTACTGTGAACTTGGTAAAACAAATCAGCCAAGTTTTAAATACCTAGCCAGTTATAAAAAAGAAAACGCTTGTTTTTCTCTATAAATTAAACAAGTCAAGCAGAGGAAAACCATGCAAAAGTTGGTGAACTTTCTATACAAATATTCCTCTGGATTAATTTGCGTGAAACTTTTTTTACAACTACATTACAGAACTTTAAAATAAAAAGAAAAAAAAATTCTTTAGACTCCTGTGTTTTAAGAGTTGAGTGTTATGGTGTTCTATCTACATTGGAATGAACTCTTTCTCCTTCATAAATACTAATCTGTGAAACTTCCTAAATGAAGCAGTCAAGAGGCAGTGTAACTTGACAGTTTGGATGGTCACTTCTATCTGCTGACTAATAACACTCTTATTTTGTATATATGTTCTGTTATTCCAATACACTGGTTCAACCTACCTTCTTCTTTTCGTGTCTTTCTTCCTGGCCTTAACAGGCCACAACATTTATAAAGACAGATATGGTTCAAAACACCATATCTGAATGCTACATAAGGTCAACCTGAAGAAATCGTAACACTGAAATGCATACAGGAATACTTGCATTCAATGAAAATCAGAAACCCCAAGTATACTGTAGACACCTACTTTGTAAAACTAATCCCAAACATGCAAAGCATGGTGATAGTGGCCAAATAAAGCAGCCTGTAAAATACAGTAAAATTCTAGATTAGCATCATCAGCCAGAGGAGCTATGCCAAATGAAGAGTTTGGGCAGATTTTAAGGCACATTGCAATATTTGAGATTGCAGCCTGGATTGAAAAACTAATGCAGAAGTTCTTGATTGATACTGGTGATTCAGTGACAACACTACTCAGCAAATATTTCAGTGGACTCTGCCTAAACCTAACGCCAGTTTGCATATCCTCAGTGAATGGACAAGATATCCAATGTTATGGAGAAGTATCTATTAACATTTTTCCAGGACTTCGCCACTCATATAGGTGGATTGTAGTGGTGGCCGACACTGTCAATCCACGTTTTGGCACTGACTTTTGTGACACTATGGGTTACTAGTCAACTGCAAAGATAGAAGACTGATAGACCCAAATATCACTTACAGGATAAGCATGTTGAGAGATCTATACACCAGATATCAATCAATAACAGTAATATTCTCCCAGAAATTGTACGTCACTTATTCCAAGATCTGTGAACACTACTTACACCAAGAATGAAGACACCTAATCCAGTGCTGTCAAAAGTCAGACGTAACACAGATACAGGTAATAGTTTACCCACTTATGATAAAGTGAAATAAATGTCTGAAGAATAACTTAAAGCTGCTAAGGAAGAATTTACAATGTTACTCCAAGCAAGAATCATAAGACAGTCAAACTCTCCTTGGTCATCACCCCTTCACATGGTTTCAAAATCCACACCCCAACAGTGATAAACCTATGGAGACTACAAAAATTGAAATGTATTGACAAGATCTGACAGATATTCAGTACCAAATATCAAGTCTTTCTGCTAAATTACTTAACATATTTTCCAAAATTGATCTACAAGCCAAATACCTATAAGAGAAGATGTAGAGAAAACAACAGTGGTAACACTCTTTGGATTCTTTGTGTATGTATATGTGCCTTTTAGTTTACAAAATGCTATACCTACATTTCAAAGATTTATGGATAATATATTTTTTGAGATCAACAGTGCATTTATGTGGACAATATTCTTGGCTTCTCCAAAAAATAACAACAACATTACAAAGGTTTAAAAATGTTCCAAGGATTTCACAAGAAACTAATCTAAAAATCTCACTGGACAAATGCTAGTGCTTCAAGAAAGAACTTGAATTTCTTGGCCATCACATTAGTCCAGAAGGATCAACATCCCAAAAAGTAGAAAATAAAGGAATTTCCAGAGCTAACTGATTCAGAATCACTTTGGCATTTCTTAGGAATGGTTAACTTTTATAAGTAAACTTGTTCCACAGGAAGCAGACATTTTTCTACCACTCACTGAACTGATAAAGAAGTGTCCTCTAAGCAAAGACATACTACTTGATGATGCTGAAAAAGAAGCATTCATGAATATAAAATATATCCTGGAAAAACTCACTGCACTTCCTTACCTTGACTGAGATATATCTCATTATCATCTAGTGTTAAATAGTGTCAAATAGTGTCATCTAGTGTCAAATAGTGTCTGACTATGCTGTAGGGGTAGCATTACATCAAATGATTAACAACAGACCAATTCCTATAGAGTTTTTCTCAAAGAAACTCCCTGAAAACTAAAGAAAATGACACATGTTTGACTGAGAGTTACTGGTAGCTTACTTAACAGTGTTGCAATTCAAATCCTAAGTTGAAGGTGGACATATCACTTTGTGCACTAACCATAAGACATAGCATTAGCTTTCCATAAAATGACACCAATGAAATCAAATAAACGAAGACACCGACCATTAATATCTGAATATGTAACTGATAACTTATATATTCTTAGAGAAGAAAACATTGTTGCAGATTGCCTCTCTAGAGCAGCAAATGCAGTAACCATCAAAATTTGTTACTTACCAGCCTTCATTGAGCAGCAAGAGTGTAACACAGAAATAAAGGCAAATAGAGGCTGAAGGCTTACACTGTTGGTAAAAAAACTATTTTGTGACATTTCTACATCCTACCCAAGGCTATTTATTCCAGGAACATCATCCAAGGCAATCTATCAATATATCATATCCATGACCCACAGCCACAGTAAAACTAATTAAATCCTGTTTCTTTTAGCCTGACATTGATAAGAATCTACGCCTATGGACCAAAGAGTGCCTCAATTAACAACAAAGTAAAATTACTCACCACACAGAATAGGTGGTAGTTCTTTTCTTACTACCCTCTACATGATCACATTGTAAGGCCATTAGCACCAACCATCAATCACAACAGCACATACTCATCACCAGCCAGGTACATCCTAACATGCTTACACAGAGCTACTTAATGGGTTGAAGCTATACCAATGCAAGACACTATGCCTGCAGCTGTGGTCATGTTATTTCTAAATGTATGGATATCTAGATTTGGAGTCCCCCTGTATGTTATCACCGATAGAGGAAGTCAGTTTAAAAGTGATTTTTTTTGTGAATTATCAAAACTGATAGGATTCCACAGACAATTTACAATCTAATGAAATAATTGAAAGCAAACACAGGACAATCAAAATGGCCATAATGGCAAAAAAAACAAAACTGGTTAGATGTCTTGCCAATAATTTTACTTGGTTTATGAAATCTACTAACAGACATAGGTTACTCACCAGCTGTTGCAGTAACAGGAACTTTACTATGGTTGAAAAAAGACTCTATAGATTTTATCTATGAAAAGTTTTGGCAATTAGCACAAGAGATAAGACTTGAAACAGAATTTCTGTTTGAAGGATGCCTACACATTGTTCCAAAGCTTTTCATTCCTTAAGAATGAAATAAAATGTGCATGTGTGATGAAAACCCTTCAGACAAAGACCTCCCCTACCCCACTAAAAAATTAGAACAATCTCAGACTCACCCTAGTACCACCCACTTAAGAAAACTGGTAACATTTTCTAAAAAAAAATGAATTTATATATTTTAGTAAATAATGTATTTATATAACTCTGCTTCTTGAGGAGAATTTTATAATGGAGAAAATGAAAATAATAATTTCATTTTCCCATAATACAAAAGGAAACAAAAAAAAGTTTCCGGTTACATCTGAATTTTATGATCCCCCTCCCACTTCCAGGAAAGAGATGATCATTCTCTTCTCACTTCCCAACCATTGAGTTCAGATGTGTTTGGAAGCTGTCCCAATGAAAGGGAGATTCAGCTACCCTCACTCAATGTCAAGCTGACTTGAGGTCAACCATTCTCTATACCTTTGCATTTTATTACTCATGTGCATCAAACATTGGCAATTCGTTTTCTATTCAAGTCTGTTAGTGGCACAATATCAAATACAACCTTCCACAATAAGTAAAATATTGTAGGCATTTTTAAAATGTTGGCATGTTTCTTCAGCCACTATACTATTGTATGTGTGTTGTATGTGTGGATGTGCATTGTGGTGCAGTGGATATTGACTTGGAATTAGAAATCAAAGAGCCTAGTTCAAATTTCAGTTGAGTTCGTTGCATTCACTTACATGCAGATACTTCTGGGAAAGGTATTAATCCTTCACTTCTCCCTCCAGCAGAATGGATTGGGTTCTATAGTCTTGGTTAGCAATCAGTCTACCACAGAAAATGGCAACCTACTGCCCAGTCAGTTGTGTCTCTTTTGAGACATGATCGCCCAAATGTGTATCACGTATGGCACTTGCCTGACTGACTGATACTACTGTATATGAAAAAATGTTAAGAAAAATTTTTAATTTTCAAATCCAATATTTGTACTAGAGATGTGCTTTAAAGTCTATTAGTAATTTTAAAATACATGGATTTTTTAAAAAGTAATACTACTTTTTTTTTTTTACTTAAAACATAATTAAAAAGGAGATTGTAAAGTCAAAGAACAAAATAGAAACATTGTAATTCTACCTCTGTCTGAAGACAGAAGAACTGACTGAATGGGAGATATGGAATTAGATTAATATTATAAATAGTCAGTTGAGTGCCATACGTGATACACGCTTTGGCCGATCATATCTCGAAAGAGACATGACTGACTGGGCAGAAGATTATCCCACAGTAGGTTGCCATTGCTTTCTGCGGTAGACTGGTTGCTGACCAAGGCTATAAAACCCAATCTGTACTATTATTTGACCCATAACTGGAGGGAAGATTAATACCTTTCCCAAGGGTATTTGTGCGTAAGTGAATGCAAGGAATTCAACTGGAATTCAAACTCAGCTCCCCGATTTCTTGTTTTGAGCTGATATCCACTGCACCACAATGCACATCCTAATATTATAATACTCTTTCAATATTGAGTAGCAGTCAAAGAGAGATATCAGACTTGTCCTTTTTGTATGCCCATCTTAAAAGTAATCTGTTGCTAAAAATAAAATAAACTTCTTATAAACATCCTCACACTCAGAAATGGAATTAAACTTTACATTTTTTGATTGTCTGAATCATTTATTTAATAAAAGAAACTCTTGTGGCAAACAGCAGTCAGTCAGTTGTCATACGTGACACACACTTGGGTGATCATGTCTCAAAAGAGACATGACTGACTGAGCAGAAGATTATCTTGCTATAGGTTGCCATTACTTTCTGTAGTAGACTGGTTGCCAGCCAAAGCTATAGAACCCAATGTGTCCTGTTTTTTAACCCATAACTGGAGAGAAGAGATGGATTAATACCTTTTCCAAGCATATTTGTGTGTAAGTAAATGCAAGGAATTCAACTAGAATTAAAACTAGGCTCTCCGATTTCTCATTCCAAGCCAATATCCACTGCACCACAACACACATGACAAACAGTAAAGGGATGAATTTCAAAATCATACTGAAAAATTACAAGTATTTGTTTTGTAAAGAAATATTAAGTGTAGTTTTTTTCCTGTTAAATCTGAAAGAAAGTAAACAAGGTTTTTATTAAATTATCCAAGCATCAACTCTTAGAAAAAACTATTTTTTTAGTTTTATTGAATTATCTTTGGTAAAATGCAAGTTGAATTTTCTGTATTCTCATGTTTGATATTGCATAATTTTATCTTTTTTTTTACAAAACTAAAAAACAAAAAAGTTGGACACCTTCACCTATAAAAAATATACACAAGATACCAAAAAGTGAGATGTGAAACTTACCCCCTAAAAGTATTTACCCAAAATTTTTGTTTTTTTAAATTTGTGGAAATTTTGCATTACCTTAAATTTTGAAGCACCCAACAGAAATAGACAATTTGTTGAATCCAAATTTTTTTTTTCGACAAATACTAGTTAATCTTAACCAAGGTAATTTTGCAATTAAAAATTAAAGGCAGACATACTTTTATTATGTATCTACATAAAAAGGTTTTACTTGATTCAATATTTAAATTTAATATATTTGTATTTATCTTTTTAAATCATAGTAACATATTTTAATATATTTATTTAATTTATAATTGATTTATTTGTTGTGGGTATAGACACTTTTGATGAGATTTAAGATTCTGGTACATCTGATTCACTAACAATTTTTGGTGGACTTGTGTAAGACAGAATTTAAACAAGGAAATATTAACAAATATATTGACAGGACATTTTATTAAAAAAAACATATGAAATATAAAAAATTCAAAGCAATCATCAGTGTCTTTAGTTGATTACTCACATTTTGCAGGAATGAAAAAATTTCTTTTTGCTATGAAAAGTCACCAAGAAAGAAAGCAATTCTTTCAAATACTGCACTGGCTATAATTATCATCAGGGGGTGGGGGTTCCAAAATCTTGCCATCTGTGATTATCATCAGGCAATGGTAATCCAACACTCTTAAAAGATCTGGTCAATTCATACTTGAATTTAATTTACTAGTCTGTGTGCCACATTACCTTTTAACGTTTCTGGATGAAGATTAACAGTATAGTCAGTCAGTCAGTTAAGTGCCATACATGATCGTCATGCTTCGGTGATCATGTCTCAGAATAGACATGATTGACTGGGCAGAAGATTAGGTTGCCATTTCTTTCTGTGGTAGATTGTCAGTTAAGTGCCATATGTGATAAATGCTTCAGCGATCATGTCTCAAAAGAGACATGACTGAATGATAATCTCACAGTAGGTTGCCATTACTTTCTGTGGTAGACTGGTTGCCAGCCAAGGCTATAGAACCCAATCTGTCCTGTTATTTAATTCATAACTGGAGGGAAGAGACAGATTAATACTTTTCCCAAGGGTATTTGCACGTAAGTGAATGCAATGAATTTAACTGGAATTCAAACTCGGCTACCCAGTTTCTCAATCCAAGCTGATTGCCACATTACCTTTTAGTATAAGTTTGCCCATTCTGAAACAGTTACTCTGCCAGGTGTGACATTTATCTTTGCACCAAAGAACACAAATGCAGTTGCATAGTTGTAGTAGAGAATGTTTCCCCTGAATTTGAATAAACTATAGCATTTAAAAAATAATTTATATTTATATGCATGGCCATGACTAATTGAAATTTTATTAACAATTCTTGCATATTTTATCAGATCATTTACCTGTATAGTATAAAATGAGTGTATTTTCACTGAACACTGTATATATCAAAAATGAATATTTAGAAGTGTAAGCTGTCATTGCAAAATATTTTTGGATAAGTAAATATTTCAGACTCCTTCTAATCTCTCTCTGGTGCTTAAGAATTCCCTATCAAAAGAATTTTCACATGAGTAATTAAAATTGCCAAGAAGCATGCATAAGTAATATTTGACCACAAGTAAACAGTATTAATGTTCATAGTTCTATAAATCTAAAAAAAAGTATTATAAAAACTGCTTAATTTCCCTGGATACAACTACTAGTTATTAATATCAAGCTGTTTCTATAACTAGAATCATCTGTATTGCTGTTATTAAAACATTCTAACTTGTCAGTTTTCCAACTGATTTCATTTGAATATATTGTTGACTAATCTTAAATACTTACTAGTTTTAAATTATTACAACTTTTATTCATTATTATTATAGTACTTTTCATTAAACTCTATGGTAATTATTATGAATAACCATTACTTTCTGCAGTAGATTTATTGTCAACTAAGGCTATAGAACCCAATCTACCCTACTATTTAATCCATAGTTGGAGGGAGAAGTGATGGATTAATACTTTTCCCATAGGTATTTTCACGTAAGTGAATGGAATGAATTCAACCAGAATTTGTTCCAAGCTGATATCCACTGTACCACAATGCACATCCATTGCTGCACTTACTTGATTTCAACATTCTGTCTAAAACTGAATTCAATGTAAATCATTCTCTCTATTGCAATAGCCTTGATTTCTGTTTGTGGGTTGATATTACTATAAGACAGCAAAAGTGACACACTGTAGCAAAATTTTGTTTAGAGCAATACTGTTATGATGCTCTAAGTTACAGTTTAATAATTTGATTGTATGTTTGCAACAAGCACTAAAATTAAACTATATCAACATTAAAGTGGAAAACTAATTGCAAATACCTTTCTTATTTTTATTATATATTTATACAGAAATATGTTGTTAAAAAATCATCATTATTTTATATAATAAATGTTTTTTTTAATAATTGTTTTATTAATAATCATTGATTAAGTGAAGCAAATGTACCCTTCAGGTCATAGAGGGGACCATCTTTCTTCAGACCTTATGAACTGGTGCAGCAGAATTACAAAGAACTGTAAACAAATGAAATAATATTATTTGAAAACTTTTAAGTATATCAGCAACTAAATCGAGAGCATCTATAACTTAGAGAAAATAATATGATGTTGAAATCCCATATTACTTCAAGCAAAAAATTGGGAAAGCAACCCCATCAGTATTGGAAAGAGCAATAACAGCAACTGGACTTGAAAAACCTATTTTCCTAAAAAATTGTTTTACTAGAAATATTTTATAAACTTCAACTGAAAGTATCATTAAATTCTTGGTCAATGAATTGTAAATGTTTGTAAATAATGAAATGACTAATATTGATGTTATTGTTTATTTCTCTAAAAGAAAGAACAGTCAGTTGGAATTTTATTAATTCACAGCAAAAATGATGAAATTTAAGTTTGTCTATCATAAAGTAAATATTTTTAATATTTTTACTGGTAACTGAAATAGTTTATTTTCCAAAATAGAAATTGGTGAAAAAAACAATTAAATGCTTATTTACTAAGCAGGTACTTGGAAAATTGACAACTTATTATCTTGCTTCCCATGGTTTGTTTAATTTACTGGCATTCCTTTTAATTTTAGAAAATAAAAAGACGGAAAAATTTTCTCATTGAGATAATGGGGTAAAATCTTAGCTTTGTTGCAACCAGAAGCATGCAGTAGGGATAGCAGAGGATGCGACAGCATTAATACCAAAGAGTGAAATAAAAATTTAATTTTAAATTGTCTGTTGTACAACCACCCTACAGTCTCACAAGCTGGTGTGAATACAAATCTGTGTATTGATAGGCGAGACCTGAGTAATTCCACCCAGCAATTGAGTTTTAGGGCACACAATCAAGAAGTTGGCTCTGGGCATCATCAACTCTCTGCACATCACTTGTTGTGGCATAAGTACAACCTGACATTTAAAACATTCTAATAAACATGAATGTCTTGGTTTCCCTAACTTGAGATTAGACAATCTACAATTGATTTAATAATTAGAGCACTAAATTCAATTGATGACATTATGAAAAGCCACTATAAATTTACCAGAGGACCAGTCAGTTAAGTGCCATATATGATACGCACTTTGGTGATCATGTCTCGAAAGAGACATGAGTGACTGGGCAGAAGATTATCCCGTAGTAGGTTGTCATTACATTCTGTGGTAGACTGGTTGCCAGCTAAGGCTACAGAATCCAATCTGTCCTGTTATTTAACCCATAACTGGGGGAAGAGAGGGATTAATACCTTTCCCAAAAGTATTTATGCATAAGTGAACGCAAAGAACTCAACTTGAATTCAAACTCGGCTTCCCAATTTCTTGTTCCAAGTCGATATCCACTGCACCACAATGCATATACCAGACATACAAGCACATACCACAATGCACATATCAGAGGATAATCATTAGAAATTAAAAAGCTTCAATAAGAGTCGTGCATGCCTGAAATAAGTGATTGAGGTTTGTTTTATTATGGTGCTCTCTCACCTATGGTCAAATTAATAAAGGCTTTGTGACTGGCTTCCCTGCTGGAAAAAAGTAATACAGGTTCAATTTCTTTTGAAAGGCAAATTTTCAGCAGAACTTTTCACTCAGAGCCAGTTGATATTAATTTCATTATTTAAGAAAATAATTTAAAAAATGGGTAACTGAACATAACAAAAAAACATTTGTATCCACTAACAATAATGTATATCAGAAATCATGTCAGATTTTAGAAAAAAATTAAAATACAAGCTGGTTTTAATTTATAATATCACAGGTAGGATTTGTAAAAGTAATATATCAAAAGATTCATTTTCCTACTATATTTCACATGTGAATAACTATACTGGATTATCTGGAAAGTTCATGCTGATTAAAACTCAAAACAAAATTATGCTACATTTATTCAACTAAATATGAACTATTATCTTGCACAACCTTTCTTCATTTTTCCGTCAGTTTAAAGATTTCATCTTCCGAGGTGATTTTTTATGTCATCCAAAGAATTAAAATTTTACCACTGAGATCATTTTGCAAGGCCCTGAATAAATGAAAATCTAAAGGAACAATGTCTGGTGAATATGGTTGGTGTCTCATGTTCCAGTCATGACCCTATTTTCTTTTGAGCCACATTACTAAATATATCACACCTTTAGTTTATATGATTTAAGGAATTTTGCCAAGTTTCTTGAAATATTTTAAGTTGCCAAAAAACTAGGCATTTTATTATAATCTCAAAAACTGATATTGATGTACATCTCCGATGAACTTAGATCATTGGTGCTGCCTAGGTACGAATTTGCATGAGATACTAGATTAGCAACTAGGTCCCACCCTTTTACAGTGAAACAGATAAGATGTAACCATAATTTCTACTCCAACAGCTTCTTTTTTTGCTCTTCCCACCTGTGGAATTCTCTTCTACATGCCTGCTTCCCCGACAGCTACAATCTCCAGGAGTTTAAATCTAAGGTCAATAGACACCTCATAACAAAATTAACTTGCATCTATTCTCTCAAACACTCTCACCATCTAACCAACCCTCATTCTCGGTATCCTTACCCATCTGTTACCCACCTTCTGACATTTCCTATATCTAACCATCCTTTCTCATCACTTCCTTGACCCTATGTAACCTAGTGGCAGTGGAATATCTTGTTCGGGGTGAAACGATTAAAAAAAAATATATCATAATCAATGCTGTAACATTTATTACAACCAAGACAAAATCTATTGCAACTCATTACATTCTTGATAAGGAAGAGCAAGATCAATAGGTAATTTTGCTTAATGTCATTGTTTTGGATACACAGGATATTAAAAACTAAGACTGATATGCATCAGTTTTTAATAAGACTTGGATCATCCATATTTTCTGCTGTTTCAATTATGAAAGCCTGAAGCTTAATACATTAAACTACAATATTTTCATACCATTAAAAAGAATCCCAATACTTCTTTATGGTCCCAAAATATTATAACCTAATTTTGGTGAAATGAAAGTTAAAATTCAGAACACTACAAATTTATATCAGTCAGTTAATTTCCATACATGGGCAATCATGTCTCATTCGATCCACTGACTAGACATAAGATTTTCCTGCAATTGGTTGCTATTTTTTTCTGCAGTAGCCTGGTTACCAATCAAGGCTATAAAACCTAATCTACTATGCTATTTAACTTTCATCAACCACTTAAATGAATTCTTTTTAAGAATGAGTAGCAATAGACAAGGATTCTGACTTTTTCTTCTTTATTGTAAAATTTTCCTACAAAAACAGTATAGAAAAAAAAAAGACCTGGAAAGTAATTTGTTAGACTGGTTACCAACTAAAGCTATAGAACCTAATTTGTCCAGCTATTTAGCCTATAGCTAGAGGGAGAAGAGTTGGATTAATACCTTTTCTAAGGGTATTTGTGTGTAAGTGAATGAAACGAATTTGACAGGAATTTGTGTATGGGAGTTATTTAAGAAGTCATGGGACTGCGTTACTTCCCTTCATGATGAATTAGCTTAGTTCTTTTGGTTATTGTTTTATGCTATTAAAAGCAAATGCAATACCTTAACATCTATCTAAATACAGGCATCTGTTAACCAGTAAAATTATTACTTATTGGTGCTCAGAGCTGATTAAATTATCACTAATTGGTGCTCAGAGCTGATTAAAACCATGTCTATCTTGTCCAATGTCATGTATAAATGGGTCTGCTCTATTTCTTAATATTACAAAGACTGCCTTCCTAAAAAAATAATTTTTTTCTTGCAAAATATATATATATATATTTCTTAAATATAAAACTTTAATCCAAAAGGAAAAACAGGAAGGTAAATCCCAAAGACCCGATCCTAATTAATATTATTTTATTTATTTCCCTGTCAACCACCCCTTCCCACTTCTTTCACCTCTTTCCTTTATCTTTCCCCTTCCATCTCATAGAGCCAAACAAGGCTAAATTTTAACTTACAACTCTGAACTCAGTTTAAAAGTAAGGTTTTCCAAAAATTTAAAAAAAGATATTGATTTCTGTCTACTTTCTTATTAATCCCACCCCTTTTTTCTGTGATGTATATTTTTTTTAACTTCTGCTGGTAAAGTATCTCGGTTTATTTTGAAATAAAGAAGTTGCTGATGATGCAAGAAATTTCTCTTAGGGATTTCATGTAGAAATGGCCATACAACTGATTTGGACATTGAAATTTATTTTATTTTATATATATATATATTAATGAATATACATATTGTCCTATGTCAATGGCACAACATGGATTTTCATGTGTTATACAAACATCAGGTGCATTTTTCAAACTGACAGTTTAAAAGATTTGAGGTTCACTCAATGTTTATGGGAGCATGTGGCCATTAAACTGCTTTTTTGTTAAGTAGATTAGGGTTATTTATATGGTTTAAGGTGACAAATTTTTCTAAAAGTTATGTGTGTGTGTGTGTGTGTGTTAAAATATAAGCCCTTGTTAAGATTGATTTTGCATGTTCAATACAAAATTGACTCCACAAGACATAATGTAACAATTTTCAAACTTGTTACTAAATATGTAATGTTAGTTTGATATTTAAAATACCTGAAAAAAACTTTTTAAAAAAGTCAGTTCAGCAGGTCTAAATGATCAATGTAAGTCCAAACATCAAAAGTATATGGATGTATCACTAAAATTCTAGATGATCAGAGCTTGACTGACCTAAATCTAATAGCTAAGGGTAGGGGATGACTGGCTGAATACATTTAATGCCTCAAAAAACAAACAAGTATGTTATTTTCCATCATTACTCAGCAAACCCTAAATTTTTGCATATCATGATGAACTTGTGTTCTCTTATAGAGGCTCTCAGCCTTAAACATTTATTGTGTCTTATGTTCAACCCAGACCTCAACTGAAACTCCTACATATGATCCATTGCCAAAAATGCTAAAAAAGAGTTATGTTCAATCAAGAACTCAACTGGAACTCATACATATGATCCATTGCTAATGTTCAACCCAGACTTCAAATGGATCTCATACATATGATTCATTGCCAAAGATGCTGGAAAAGACATGTTCAACCCTGACCTCAACTGGAACTCATGCCATTGCCAAAGATGCTGAAAAACTGTTATGTTCAATTCAGACTTCAACTGGAACTCATACATATGATCCATTACGAAAGATGCTGAAAAAGTCCTATGTTCAACCCAGACTTCAACTGGAATTCGTACACATGATCCATTGCCAAAGATACTGAAAAAGTCTTATGTTCAACACAGACTTCAACTGGAATTCATACATATGATCCATTGTCAAAGATGCTGGAAAGTTTTAGTTCCCTGTACTGATCTAGTAAGAACCTCACCCTACCTGTTATGTGTTACTTTTATAAGAAAAAAGTTTACTGCTGTCATATATGAGCAGAAGCTTTTCTTTTCACCCTCAAAGTCATCTCTACTTCATTGCGGGTGATGAATTACTTTTTCACTCTACAGACAAAATGTTCCAAACCTCTTGCAATTTTTCTATTATTTCCATAGAAAGTGTTCTGACAAATTATATTCTTTCTTTCCAACAGTACAATCCTTTACAGTTAAGACCAGCTATGCCATGCACACTGTAGTGAACCACCCTCATTAACTTTCTATTACATTTGTAAGATGCAAATTCCACTTAAGCAGCTTTTTCTCATTAACTGCTTTGTGGAATCAACTAATAAGAATGTGTTTCCCTATTCACTACAGTTTTAATCTGTTCAGCTCTAGGGTTAACTGTTATGTTCCCTAGATATACCTGTAAACTGTGTCTCTTAATCTATATCCCTAACTTGAGTGGCTCTTGGTCCTTGGACAGAGTGGACATTATTGTGAGAAAAAAAAATCCACTTTCCAGAAAAATAATTAAATCATTTTAAAAATACAATAGTCCTCTTTATCCATATAAGATATGTTACAAGACCCCTCTTCCCAATATGTGGATGAAACAATGGATAGTAATGAAATTTAATAGTATTTTTCCTAAAAATACATACTCATGATAAACCTAACTTATAAATTAGTTACAATCAGAGATTAACAACAATATCTGTTCATAAAATCAAACAATTATAGCAATATGCTAAAATGAAAATTATGTTGCAGATAAAAGATTTGTTTCTTAACATAGCAACACCATTTTTTTTTTCTCTTATTAAGTTAAGAAATTTTTATTTATTTATTTTTGGTTGAAGCACTTTGAAGTTTCAAGTTGCCAGCATCATTATTTTTGTGCTTTGAGACAATTATGGAACAAATGTTGTTATTTTTTTTTTTTCTCTGGGGTTGACTTGTGGGTACTGACACTATGGAAAAACAATACTACACTTAAGGGGCACCACTGTATGATTATACTTCACAAAGATGTGAACAAAGTTTTTTATTAGATTCAATACAAGAAAAATATCAGCTTTTAGTAATACAGCCATAGCATTTCACACAGTGCTCGTAACAGAAAAATAATAAATAACAGAATTTATTTGACTTTGTTTTATTTGATTCTTTGGTTTTCTTTGATTTTGATTCACACTTACAAAACTGAAATCATGTTTTATTGATCACGTTTTTAAAACTCTAAACAACAGTCTGTAGTGTTGTTATGGCTGCTCAGTGTTAAAATAATCACAAGTTGTTTTTAAAACTAACAAATAAAAATAAAAAATAAAGAGTTCAATGATATTTTTTCTTTCTTTTTGATCTTGTTATTCAGTGGTGCATGTATGCTTTTGAAATCCTAGAGATGTCAGTCCTGAAAAGGGGATAAAAAAAATATTGCATTTCAAGCACTGAGAAAAACTGAATGAAAGAAAAGAGGAAAAAAATTGAATGAAGGAAAATGTGAAGAAAAAAAAGGTTGATGAAATATCAGTCTAGAAAAGGGAATAAAATAAGATAATATTGCATTACAAGCACTGAGAACAATTGAAAGCAAGAAAGAGAAAAACTAGAATCAAAACAAACTTGAATGAAAAAAATTGATTGAAAGAAACTAAGGGAATACAAAAAATTGAAAGAAAAAGAATGAAAAACTGAATAGAGGAAAGAAAATTTGAATGAAAAAGTGAAAGGATAAAGAAATGAAAATTTTTAGAAAGAATGAGTTGGGACGGGGTTTTTATCCAATATTTTTTTTCACTTGGACATAAACATTGAAATAGGAAAAAAAATTGTTCTTGCATTTTAATAAATCACATTTGAACAACAAAAAAACACAATTTCAAATGCCCTCCCCCAAATTGCAAACAAAATGAATTGATATTTAAATTTAGTGTAGTTTATGTTTACCTGATATGTACAACTATATACATGAATATACTCTCATTTTTAAAAATTTTTTTTCAAATGATTTTTTTCATATGTGTGAATTTTCAGTTGTTTGAAAAAAAAAATTCTGTGATAATTGATATCACCTTAATGGCAAAGTAAGTTATTGCCTGGACTGAATTTAAAAATTTTTGAATTGGTTTTATTTTTGGCAAAATATTATTTTCTTCTTTTTTATTGCTGTAAAGTCCATGAAAATTATGCCTTATCTTTTCTTTATCTTAAAAAATTGTTCAGTTATACAACTGTTTTCAGTATACAAATTACACAAATACTCTTGAAAGAGTATCAAATATTCGTTTCATTTTGTGATTGAGATTGTGTTCATATCTCAATCATAGAAAGATTGTTTTTTATTTGTCAAAGCAGCTTGTCTTAAGCCCAGAAAAATGAAGAGGATGGAGTCTGGGACTTTTGTGTTTCTTTTTTAAAACAAAACAATAAAATATTCAAAAAAGCAAATTATATATCAAGTGACAAAATTGTTCTTTTTCTGTTTTTTGTTTTTTCTGGAAGAAAAAAAGGAAAACAGATATATTTTCAGTTTATATTTTTAAGAATTGTTCTGTTAAATTTCAAGGTCAATTTGAATTGTCCAGTAATTTGAAACAAAAAAAAATACTTGTTTTTTTATTTTTTTTTATTGTCTGGGATAGGATATGAGATTAAATATAAATCATTTCAGACAATTCTACTATAGATTATTTTAAATTCCTCTCACTAAAAGAAGGAAATAGTTTAAATAATTAGGATTTTTTTTTCTTTTTTCCTCAAATCCAACATAACTTCTATCAAATTTCTTCCACATTCACTTTGTGACAAAACAGCAACATTTTTAGAAATGCTTTCCTTTTTTGGAAAGTTTTTATCCAAAATAAAAATAAAAAATTGTGGTAAAAAAATGGGAATAGTTGCAGTCTTTTCAAACCAATCTTTATTTTTTTAGGTGGGAGAAAAGAGAATTTTTCTTCTTCACTACTCAAAGCTGTCATTCCGTTTACTAAGTGTACGTAACTGCGTTTCCTGTGGCTCGGGAAGATGTTGATGATGTTGAAGGACTGACCACCATGGACGCATATTCAAGCAGGGCCTGAAAAATAAAAAAACAAACAACTATTAAAAAAAGATAAGTCATTTTTTTTTTACCAGCACATTTTCTACATTGACACATTAATTGTCATATACACAAACTAATAGGATTATTTGCCAGCATGGCTTTTAAATTCTTCTTCAGGTTCAAATTAAAGGTAGCAATTCAAGAAAAACACCCAAGCTTTATTTACAGAAAAAGTGTTGCTTTGTATCAAGATAATGCCAGACTTCACATTTTCATTTATTCAGATCCTTGCAAAATAATCTCAAACAAAAAAAATTTAATTCTTTGAATGACATAAAAGAAACATCTTAATGAATACTTTGCAAAGGAATTGCCAAAATTCTGGCAAGATGAAATCTTTAAGATAAAGAAAAACTGGAAAAAGATTGTGCAATAAAATGGTTCATATTTAGTTGAATGAATATTTAATGGCATGATATTCTTTTGTGTTTTAATTTACCTTGAAAATCAACAATGAATTTTTGGGACAACCCAATATATATGATGTTCAAGTATATGTAATGCAAAAAAAAAAAAAACCATGGGTTGACCCAATTTGTGGAGGGAAATTGAGTAGATGGAACCCTTCAGTAGTCATTTATGGTTGTACTAACATGAAGTCACAAGTCATCATGAGTGAGGGTTTGAGTGTGCTGGCCATGTTCAGACTGCTGATCTCACAAAAAACTGTAACTAAGGCCTGTTCAATATAGTTGCAGTAAAACACATCACTCAATAAGTCCTGAGCCTATAGGGGGTTATCTATTCTTTTCCAGTTTATAGTGGAGAGTAGTTGTATATTGTTGCAGGTTAATGGAATTTGGTCTTGTTGAAGATAGCCCACTATAATTCATAAAAAGATTATAATTCAAGAAAAGCAATTTGAGTTGAAAATAACATTTTATATATACACATATCAATTAAGGTTTTACAATTAAAGTAATACTTGAAGTATAGATCCAACGAACATTAAAATGTTCATGGCAATAAAATGTTGAAAAGAGAATTAATGCTTAAGAATGTGAGAGCTTGTAAGTAAGGAATGTCTTTGATGTATTCGCTCCTTAGGTCAGTAAGTAGTTTTGAGACAGCGAAAGATATGAGGAGAGGGAAGGGAGGCTAGGATAGTAAGCCACTTGACTTAGGTCAAGGGGATACTGATTACACTCATCTCTCTCAAGTCAGTCTGCCTGTCTGCATTTTCTGTATCGGCTTTTTATATCTTCTTTTTGGATCACAGCAGATCATTTGGGAATTCATATCCGTATTTGACTCTGGGCTTCCCATTGTCTGATAAATAAAATTTACGTAGGCTCGCAAACTGGAATTCAATATTTAATTAATTTTTAGTTTTCAACCAGAACATCTGCGCGAACCCGGATGCGCACCATCGAGTTTTGGTCATTTGCTTTTTGGTCGTGAAAGTGCAAATATCTGGTCCATCATTTTTGTTTGGTCGGTATCACCACAAGCCTGACATATAGATGACACCAATAATAAAAATCAATATGTTTTTTATGAAGTACTAACCTTTAAATAACATATTTGGGCCCAATCAGATTATTAGTTGACAAATTACAATTATTTAAATGAAGCTACTATTGCAAATTTTCAAAACAATGGCAAAATCTGAATTTTGGGTGTTGAGAAAGTATTGCTTTCTGATGGGAAAAAATACTGTTCAAGCAAAGTAATGGCTTGATAAGTGTTATTCAGACTCTGCTCTGTCAGAAACAATGATTAAGAGGTGGTATGCTGACTTTAAATGCAGTCGTACAGACACAAATGTTGCTGAACGCTCAGGTCACCTAAAATCAGCAGTTGTCTCAGAAAATAACAAAAAATCCACAAACTCATTTTGGCTAATCATAAATTGAAGTTGTGTTAGGTAGCAGAGGAGTTTAACATATCAGAAGGTAGCGTATTCAGCGTATTCAGCATTTTGCATGCACATTTGTCAATGAGAAAAATGTGTTCAAAGTGGGTGCTGCATTCACTTACAGTCGATCAAGAATAACAACATGTCAAAGATTTAGAGCATTGTTTACAAATGTTTCAGCACAACAAGAATTAGTTTTCACATAAATATGTGACAATAGATGAAACATGGATCCACCACTTCCAATCCTTCATTGATTACCTTGAGAAAGAAAGAATTACCAACAGCAAATATTATATAGCATTATTGGTGCATTTGAAGGAAGAAATCTTCAAGAAACAGGCACAAATAAAGAAGAAAAAGTGATCTTTCACCAAAACATCACACCTTGTCACAAGTCGATCACAATGATGGAAAAGCTACATGAATTGTACTTTGGATTGCTTCTGCATCCACCCTATTCTCCAGATCTGGCCTTAAGCAAGTATTGTCTGTTTGCAGACCTCAAAAGATTGCTCCAGGGAAAAAGATTTGGCTCCAGTAAAAAAATGATATTGGAAACTAAGGCATATTTTGAGGCCAAATACAAATAGTTCTACAAAAAAGCTTTGAATTGCTAGAAAATTTTTGGAATCAGTGTATCACTCTAGAAGGTGACTATGTTGATGAATAAAGTCAAATTTTGCCTAAAAGTTGTTTTATTAGTTAGGCCTGGGATTTATTGAGTGATGTTTTAAACCACAGTGTTGAACAAGCACAAATGTGCCTGAGCAGGCATCTGCAACAGTTTTGTGAGCCACCCTAGTAGACAAGTACCATCAGATGCAAGTGGCCATTATTATATGTTATGCTTTTATGTCTTTTTACAAGAGATGTAAAACTTTATAAAAATATCTTTGTTGCTAAAGAAACTTTAGAAAAGTTGTTTCTAATTATATAAGTTGACATTGATGTCAACATCCAGCTGACTTTTACATTTACATATACTCTATTCCTTAATAACCCATAAATAGAGCAAAACTTGAAACTATATTTTTATCATATATATATATATATATATATATATATATATATATATATATATAAAGAAATGCGAATATCTGATCGCAAGTTTGTTGTTTTTATAAAGTTAACAGGAAGAATAGGAAAATAAATAAAAACAGTAAAACACAATAAAGTAAGATAAAATTAGATAAAATAAAATAAATCAGATATTTGAAGAAACTCAAATGTAAAAACCACAAATTTATTTGCCTGAAGAGAGTCAATTTTAGACTCGAAAGACGTGTAGCATCATGGACAATTAATGTTTTATAACATGTATAATTACAAAAACAATAAATATACACTTTAAAGAAAACATTTACAGCTTCTCACACTTTTTATTCTATATATATATATATATATATATATATATATATATATATATATATACTATAGGTAGGTATGGGTGGAGTAAGATTCCATATCCAAAGAAACTTCTTCTTTTATGTGTCCTGTCCCTTCAGGACGTAGGCGATCATGGCTCTCCACATCTCCCTATCCCTTGTGGCTCTTAGTATGTTTGCTCCTGTTGCTCCTGGCAACCCCAATTCCATCATCCACCTGATCAGGCGCTGCAAATATGTTATCCGCTACCTTCCTCTGTCTCTCTTTCCTTCTATCTGATCAGCCAGTATCAGGTTCTCCAGGCTCTCCTTCCTCATTGCATGTCCCAGAAACTTCAATTGTCTCTTCCTGATGCTCAGCATCAATTTCGTTTTTGTTGCCATTCTTTCTAACACCTCATCGTTGCTTATATGTTCAGTCCACGATATCCGTAGCATTCTTCTGTAGAACCACATTTCGGCCGCTTCCAGTTTTGTCCTCATTTTCGATGATATTGTCCAGCATTCACTGCCGTATTGAAGAACTGATATCACGTAGCAGTCTAGCACTCTTTTCTTCATTTCTATTGAGATTTTCCTGTGTGTTAGTATTTTGCTCATCTTCTGGAATGCGTCATTTGCCATGCCAATTCGCCTTCAGATCTCCGTGTCGCACTTTCCCTCTCCTGTTAGAACACTTCCTAGGTACTTAAATTTTTGTACTTGCTTGATTCTGATATCTCCTACCTGTATTTGGCATTTTGGGTTGTATCTTTTGCTGATGACCATTATCTGTAGTCCCTTTTTGTCACTCTCCACTGCTACCTTCTGTATGAGGTCTTGTAGTTTCCTTTCCGTGTTCGCAATCAGCACTGTATCGTCCGCATACCTTATTTTGTTCAAATTGTGGCCTCCAATAACAAATCCTGGTGTGTCATCTAGGGTCCTCAAAATATTCTCGCTGTATAGGTTGAACAAATCCGGTGAAAAGACACATCCTTGTCTTACGCCTTTTTCTATCTTTGTGTATCTACTGAGGTCATTACCTGTCCGCATGCAGGCCGTTTGCTGCCAGTAGAGATTCTTGATTATTCTTATGTCTTTTCCAAAAATGTCGAGGCTGCCTAGCATCTCCATCAATTCTTTGTGTCGTATTTTGTTGAATGCTTTCGTGTAGTCAATGAAGCATAGGTACAAGTCTTTCTTCATTTGTAATGCCCTTTCAGAGAGCATCCTAAACATGAATATGGCGTTTCTTGTTCCAGTGTCCTTGACAAACCTGCACTGTTCCTGCCCTATCTCTGGCCTGATTCTGCTTCTCGCTCTATTCATTAGGATTCTGACAATCAGTTTTGTAATGTGACTCATTAAGCCGATAGTTCTGTGTAGTTCGCACTCATTTGCACCAGGTTTCTTCGGCAGCGCTATAAATATCGACTTGCATAGGTCGTCTGGTATTATTCCGCTGCTATAAATTTTGTTTATCATGTCAGTAATCTTTTTTCTATGCCATATTCTTCTCACACTGTCAGTAGCTCTATCACTATGCCGTCTGGACCAGGTGCTTTGTTTCTGTTCATTTTGGCCATTGCAGCTTCCACTTCGGATTTTAGTATTTTCAGTCCATCCATCTCCTTGTGTATTCTTGGTTGTTCTCTCTTGTCGCAAAAGAGATCCTTTATATATTCTTCCTATCACTGGAGTATTTCCTCTTTCTCTAATATGATTGATCCTTCCTTGGATTTTATGCATCCTGTTGAGGAGCTGGTTTTTTGTCCTGTCAGTTCTCTTATCTCTTTATGCATCTCTGCTTTGTTGTTCCTGCTCAGTCTCTCTACTTCTGCACATTTGTTGTTGAGCCATTCCTCTTTGGCTTGTCTGCATTTGTTCCTTATCTCCCTGTGAAGTTTTTTGTACTCTGCTCCATGTCTTGGCGTTATTTTTTGTCTCCTTTGCATCATGTGGAGGATCTCTTCGGTCATCCACTCGTTTTTTCTTCTGTGTCTGATTTCCTTTGGGGCTATGTTGTTCGCTGAGGTCACCATCGCTTCTTTTAGTGAATCCCATTTTGAGTATCCTCTTCCAATTTGTTCTTCATATTTCTTTCTCACGCTGTTATTGTATTCTTTCTGCAGGGTGAGATCGTCCTCTAGCATGTCGTATTGCAGCCTTGGTGATATGCTGGGCTTCTTCAGTCTTCGCAGTTTCACTTTTAGTTTGCAGATGACTGGGACGTGGTCACTTCCGCAGTCGGCACCTGGGTATGTTTTGCATTGGACTACTGCGTTCCTGAATCTCTTGTTTATTGTTATATAATCTATTTGGTTCTTCGTGTCGCCTCCTGGACTTCTCCATGTCCATAAACATTGTGGGTGTTCTTGGAACCGGGTGTTAGTAATAACCTGGTCATTGGCTGAGCATCATTGGATCCATTTTTCTCCTCTTTCGTTGCGCTCTCCTAGTCCGAAGTTGCCGTTTGTGTCTCCTTCTCTATCTTTACCTACCTTTGCATTTAAGTCCCCCATTATTATCCTAACTTCTTGGCTTTTTCACTGAGCCTTAGCACTGTCCAGTATTGAATAGAAAGATTCTATTTTGTCCTCCGAGCTTTGAGTTGTTGGCGCATAAACTACTATAATAGCTATATTGAGGGGCCTTCCCCACAGTTTAACCAAGAGGACTCTCTCTGACAGTTGCCAGTATCCAAGTACACATCTCTTCACTTGTTTGTTTAGTATTAAAGCAACCCCTTTTTCATGTTTTTTACCTCCTGCATATATTATCCTGTGGGTGTCACTACTGAAATCTTCATTATTAGGCCATCTTGTTTCGCATATGCCTAGGATGTTGATATTCAGTCTGTTCATCACCTGTTTGACATTCTCTAGTTGTCCACAATTGAATGTCCTGATGTTCCATGTTCCTATAGTGAGTTTGTCTTTGATGCGCACAGTTGCAGGGTAACGGTCCAGAGACACCTGTTGCTCATGTCGTTCTTTTCTTCAAAGAGTGCTCAATACAAAGTAGAGAAAATAATGATAAAGTAATATAATGTTTTTAAAGAGAAATCTCAACACATCTTTTAGACTAGTTATAGACAAATAATAATTTATTTTATGAGCTAAATTAGCCCATTTCATAAGACCACTTTATATTTGTTCTATTCAGCATAAATTTCTTTCCCTGAAATAAACATTTCTCCAAAATGAAATAGAAAGCAAATAACATGTTTCAAAGCAGAACCTTATCTCAGTTGAGGATCTCTAGACTGGTCAAAGAGGGGTCACCATTATTGGATAGTGATCATAAACTCATTATACACCCACTCACAGGCACGTCTCCATATAACCTCTACATATTAGCAAAATCACATATACTTATATCCACATACACGAATGTCTGCACTTCCACATATGTACATACAATTACATCTGTCCATAGGTTTACATGTGCCCATATGCACACATCTATCTACTTTTGTTCACATACTCACTTATATTTTTTATGAAGACCAGATCCCTATGTGTATTTTTTTTTAAATCATATCACCCCGAGCAAGGCGGTAATGCCACTGATGCGTAGGGGGCTACATGAGAGTGAAAAGATTAGAAAAGAGAAAGCCAGAAACCTGGCAATAGATATATCTATCTACTCCAATTGAAAAAAAGAAAAAAAGAAAAGAGTGAAAAGATTGGAAAAGAGAAAGCCGGAAACCACATCCTAAACAAGGAACAAGGGATGAGCCTCTTCACCTGTTCAATAGACGTGGGTGGAGTGTCAAACCGGGCGATAGTTTAGTCTATCTACTCCAATTGAAAAGAAAAAAAAAAGAAAAAAGTAAAAAGATTGGAAAAGAGAAAGCCAGAAACCACATCCTAAACAGGGAACAAGGGATGAGCCTCTTCACCTGCTCAATAGACATGCGTGGAGTGTCAAACCGGGCGATAGTTTAGTCTATCTACTCCAATTGAAAAGAAAAAAAAAAGAAAAAAGTAAAAAGATTGGAAAGGAGAAAGCCAGAAACCACATCCTAAACAGGGAACAAGGGATGAGCCTCTTCACCTGCTCAATAGACGTGCGTGGAGTGTCAAACCGGGCGATAGTTTAGTCTATCTACTCCAATTGAAAAGAAAAAAAAAGAAAAAAGTAAAAAGATTGGAAAAGAGAAAGCCGGAAACCACATCCTAAACAAGGAACAAGGGATGAGCCTCTTCACCTGTTCAATAGACATGCGTGGAGTGTCAAACCGGGCGATAGTTTAGTCTATCTACTCCAATTGAAAAGAAAAAAAAAAGAAAAAGTAAAAAGATTGGAAAAGAGAAAGCCAGAAACCACATCCTAAACAGGGAACAAGGGATGAGCCTCTTCACCTGTTCAATAGACGTGCGTGGAGTGTCAAACCGGGCGATAGTTTAGTCTATCTACTCCAATTGAAAAAAAAGAAAAGAGTGAAAAGATTGGAAAAGAGAAAGCCGGAAACCACATCCTAAACAAGGAACAAGGGATGAGCCTCTTCACCTGCTCAATAGACGTGCGTGGAGTGTCAAACCGGGCGATAGTTTAGTCTATCTACTCCAATTGAAAAAAAGAAAAGAGTGAAAAGATTGGAAAAGAGAAAGCCGGAAACCACATCCTAAACAAGGAACAAGGGATGAGCCTCTTCACCTGTTCAATAGACGTGCGTGGAGTGTCAAACCGGGCGATAGTTTAGTCTATCTACTCCAATTGAAAAAAAGAAAAGAGTGAAAAGATTGGAAAAGAGAAAGCCGGAAACCACATCCTAAACAAGGAACAAGGGATGAGCCTCTTCATCTGTTCAATAGGCGTGGGTGGAGTGTGAACTAGGTGATAGTAATCAATAGTAACATATATTTATGCTAGTATATTAACAAATCTCACATATACTCAGAAAATGTGAGCATGTTTGCATACTTTCAAATGTGCACACATGCATATGTATGTTTCCCTGTAGAAATACATTTATGTGCCAAATGCTTTTGTTGAACCCAGAATTTAGAATTCGTATGGATGTGTGTTGTGGTGCATTGGATATTGGCTCAGAATGAGAAATCGGGGAGCCAAGTTCGAATTCCAGCTCAATTCATTGCATTTACTTACACACAAATACCCTTGGGAAAGGTATTAATCCGTCTATTCCTTCCAGTTATGGGTTAAGTAACAGGACAGATTGGGTTCTATAGCCTTGGTCGGCAACCAGTCTACCACAGAAAGCAATGGAAACCTACTGCAGGATAATCTTCTGCCCAGTCAGTCATGTCTCCTTTGAGACATGATCACCCAAGCATGTATCACATATGGCACTTAACTTACTGACTGAATAAAAATAAAGTAAAGTGAATCTAATAGTCAAACTAATAATGCTGATCTCTATTTTAATCAAATATTAATGTTAAAAACCCTAACAAATTAATTTTAGTGCCTGTTCTTGTATTCTTCAGATTAGAGATTGTTTTGTTTTGATTGGTCCACTCTGTCTATGTAGCAACACCTCCCTAATTAAGTGGGTTTGGCTTGAAACTTTTAAAACCCTCCACCTTGAAATGTAATTCATCACTTGTTAAGACACAGATAGTGTCAAAACAAAATGGCTACTTTTGTAGTGATACTATAACATATTTATGTTTTAAATTATATATTATTATATATATTATATATTTATATATATATATATACAGTACTGTGCAAAAGTATTAAGACAAGAACAATTTTATCTTTTATGAGGCATCAAAATTAAGTTTACAATCACCCCTGTTCTAACACTTTTGTACACTACTTGTAGTGTGCAAAATTATTAGGACAGGGATGATTTTCCTAAAAACCTCACTGAAATTCAAATACAGGGTGAAAAGCCAACCCTTTGCAAGAATTATTTAACTAAAAAGGAAGAAGAAGGAAGGCTTTGGAACTTGAAAGCCCTGATCTCAATCCTATTGAACATCTATGAGATATTTTGAATAAAAAAAATTGATAAATCTAATGTTACTTCACAAGACACACTTTGGGAACAAATACAAGATGCTTGGCAGAAGATACCATTAGATACATTGAAGAAGCTTGTGATGTCAATGCCTGACAGAATAAAGGCTGTGATCAAAGCAAAAGGCTATTATACTAAATATTAAATTTATTTCATAACAAGTGCCTTTTTGGTAAAGCATTTGTTGAGTAAATCAAATAAAATTACTTTAATTAAATTGTTTATTTTCTGTCACTATGCCTTATAAAAAATAAAATAGTTCTTGTTTTAATACTTTTGCACAGTACTGTATATATATATATATATATATATATATATATGAAAATATTTAGATTTTTATGTTTTATGATTTATGCCCATTTAATTTCTTCTCCCTGCACTTTAATAAATTTTAATTTTTAATTTATATTTTAATTTTAAATTTTATTTTTTATTTTTTATCTACATGTTATCTTAGATAATTTAAATTTTTAATCTTGTTATTAAAAAAGCAGTAACTTAACTTCATAAATATTTAATTCACACGAACATCAAGTGAACTTAAATTTAAATCTATTAAAGTGTCAGATTGAAATAAGCACCTGATGATTGCATATCTCATGAAACTATGAGTCATGCCATTTATGTTAATATATATATATATATGTAATATGCACAGACAGGGTGAATCAAATGTAGTACCCAATCTGCTTTTATGGTTGTCATGTTTTTGTTAGTGTACAGGAAATATTAATGAATGACAAGATTATCTAAACATTTATATGGTTGACAATTATGAAGATATCCTTCCAAGCAAAATGAATTCAATTAATGATCTGCAAAACAAATATTAAAGACTTTCCAGAAGGCTTATGGCCATATCATGTTGAATACACTTGATCACCAAAGTTAAGCAACGTAGAGCCTGGCCAGTACTTAGATGGGTGTCCGCTTGGGAATACCAGGTGCTGTAAGTGTTTAGTGACAGATGTGCATTGTGATGCAGTGGATATTGCCTTGGAAAGAGAAATCGGTGAGCCGAGTTCAAATTCCAGTTGAATACCCTGCATTCACTTAAGCACTGGTACCCTTGGGAAAGGTATTAATCCACCCCTTTCCTCCAGTTATGGGTTAAATAACAGGGTAGGATTTGGTGACCCTGCCCTTAAAAAAAACAAATCCCAATGAATCTTGATACTCGGATAGAAAAAAGTATTACTAGACACAAAACTTATATAAAAACAACAATAAATTGTTGAAAGAAAAAGGTAATTACCAGCAATAAATAAATAAAAAATTTAGTTGGCATTAAATGACCCGCTGAGGTTGATTTGCCATAAAAACAAAGCAACCAACAACTTTCCAGAATCTGGGCATTACAACATCTTATTAAGATGAGATCTTCCTCCTCATCCTTTATGTCATTTGTAATGGCATCCATCTTGTTTTGTCACCCTAAAGATGACTTTTGAGACACACTTTTGATTTCATCATGCATATATGACAGATAATCTCTGTATCCTTGATTGGATCTGACTTAATCTCTAAAACTGTCCTGTGTACCACCATGTTCCTTTTCAGTCTAGGTGATGGCCTTGTTGCAAATACAGATATTGTTGGCAGGGCAATGAAGCAGGTTAGCATAGTTAATTTGCTCCTGGTTGTTGTAAGCTTTCAGATGGTTTACATAACCGGATCTTGACAACAGCACGTGCTCACACTCAAAACTTGCATATTACTTGGCAAATCAGAGAACCACTTCAGAAATCACGCCTGAGACAGTCATCCTCAAAAGAATTGCATCCCTTCCTTATCAAGTGCCATTATCCTGTATGATGCAAGCCAGTTCTTTCCAATGCTGCATGTATATATATATATATGTACACACACACACACACACACACACACTGTTTATCTCTTTTTCAAGCTTCCTGCGATAGGTTTTGTACTGGTATCAGTATTTCAAATATGGTTAGATTTCTGTAAACATCTCACTCAGCCACTGATGATGAAACTATCCAGAAAGCAGGAATTGTTTTTTTTTCTAATCATTTCACCTCAACCAAGAAAGGCAATAAGTTATAAAGATTCTAGGGGTTACTGAGAGTGAAAGGAAAAGAGAACAACTGTTGGCTCAATCCATACAGGAATTATTGCAAAACATTCTACTTTACTCATTTTTATAGGCAGAAGTTACACAAATGAATGCTGGGATTTCTTCCTAGCCAATAAAATAAGCAAGTTCTCAGTTTCAACTGATGCAATCCTAGTCTGTCTTGTTTTCAAGCCAGAACAATATATTTGTTTGTCTGAACTTGTATTTGTGCACCAACACAAATTCTTAGTTTGTGAACTTTTTGTCTTATTACTATTGCTTTGTCTTATTTTTGTTAATTTGTCTTGCATATATTGTTTGCTTGTTTTATATTATTTTTTGCCATTTTTTGTTGTTTTTTTTTTTTTCATTCTTGTAATTGTTTTTTGCAAACTTTTGTCAATTCTGTTTGAAGAAAGTCTTTTACTTATTTTGCATTTAATCATGGTTACTCACTCCACTAAAAGAGTAGGGTTCAAGGAGACAGATGATGATTATTATTACATTTAAATTTTTGAAGATTGTATTTGGCAGGAAAGTCAGAAGTATGTTCCAAAATACAGGAGAAATAACTTAAGAACTACTGGACTATTAAGATTCAGGGTATGAGGTCAATGTAGATAAAAAGATAATTCATGAACACCTGCATGCATGGAAAGTATTGGGATGATTTTCAGAGGATATCCAGTCAGTTCTTTCATGACCTTTTGGTCATGTGTCAAGAAAACCTTCTATGTATCTAATTTCACAGGATGAAATGTAGGTTCATCAATTTAACCCTGAAGATAAAACCCAGTCTAAACAATAGAAGTATAGTAATTTTCCAATCCCCAAAAGTGGCATATGGATTTCTAGGTTGCAGATACCACAAAAATTTGAACTTATTATTCTTTGTAGTTGAAATTGCAGGGAGACATCACACTCTATAGATACATTATTCTCAGTAAAAATATCTTACACAAGTATACAACTTCTATGTAAACACTCCTGTGGCTATGAAATTTTTCATCATTTCTTCTATTCTCTGTGAGCCAGCACTATAAGTTACAGTATCGATGTGTAAAATTCTACATGTGTATCAAATGATAGGTGGAACTGTGTAGTTCTGGGGGCGGTGTTTGTAAAGAATAAATATATGTGTGTGTGTGTGAAGGGGGGAATGTATATCAAAGTGAGAAAAGTTTTCTTGTTGTTGCAACTACACATGCGTATGAATAAAGGATGCTGAGAATTTTAAATATTGGAGTCACACCAACATAAAAAATTTAGTCTGAAGTTTTAAAGGATGAAACATGTCACAAAACTGTTTTCAATTTGTCATATTTTTTCCCCAATATTGTTGATATATAAAATTATACTGTTCTCTCTCTCATATATATATATATATATATATATATATTCTTCTTCTATGTGCCCTGTCCCTTCAGGACATAGGCAATCATGGCTTTCCATATTTCCCTATCCCTGGTGGCTCTGAGCACACCTTCTCCTGTTACACCGTGCAATCCTCATTCTGTCATCCACCTGATTAGGTTCTTCAGATACGTTATCCGTTGCTTTCCTCTGTCTCTTTTTCCCTCTACCTGGCCTGTTAGTACCAGGTTCTCTAAGCCCTCCTTCCTCATTGCATGTCCCAGGAACTTCAGATGTCTCTTCCTGATGCTCAGTATTAATTTCCTTTTCGTTTCCATCATTTCTAAGACCTCATCATTGCTCACAGGCTCGATCTATGATATTTGCAGCATCCTTCTGTAGGACCACATTTCAGCTGCTTCAAGTTTTTCCTTCATCTTTGATGATATTGTCCAGCATTCACTGTCATATTGAAGGACGGACATCACATAGCAATCCAGTACTCTCTTCCTAGTTTCTAGCAAAATTGTCCTGTTTCTTAATATCTTACTCAACTTCTGGAATGCTTCCTTTGCCATAAATCCAAAAAGGATGAGCAAATAGATAAAATCCAAAAAACCAGATCCTATTAATATTAATTTTATTAGTATTAAAATTGATCAAGGTGCAGGGCTTGATATAAATAGTATTATTTATTTAGAGAGCCAAATATATAGAGTATGTCAACAAATTCTGAAATTTACATTTGTTGAATGACCATTTCAGCGAGAAAATTCTTGCTTCATCAGCAACATTCAAAAACGAAAACTTTATTAATTCAAATATGGCACAAAATTTCTATACCGGAAGAAGCCCAAAAACATATTTATACACAGAAAATTTTTAAAAAGTGGGGGGATTAAGAAAGAAAAAATTTTTTTTATTTAAATTTGTCGGTCAGACATAAGAAAACAGAAAAGCAAGCAGAAACAGAAATTCATGACTCAGTATTAGAAATGGCTGCAATAGTTATTCAACGAATGTAAATTTCACAATTTTTTGACATGCTATATATATATATAATCTTTCATTAAATATGGCTGACAAGGGAAATTTAATTAAATTTTTATTAAGTTTTTCCTGCATCGTAACATTTTTCCATCTTATATTTATAAAAATAACTATATAAAAAAGCCCAACTATATGATGGCATTTCATAAATTCTGACAGCAATGTATGAGGTAAAGTAAAAAACTGATAAATGATTTCTTTTTCTTTTTGAAAGCAAGAAAGTCCTACTCATAGGATAAATTGCCACAACAGTCTTCCTCTTAATATCGATGCAAATGTGCTATTTTAAGCTGAAATTAGTAAGCATCTATATACATTCATATGCAAATGTTATATATTTTACAAAGGCATAGATATTAACATTTGAAATTAAACAAAACACTCAATGCATTTGCATGCCATTGAAATCTTCCTGACACCCCTGTAACCTGTCACTCTTTCTCATAACTTTCCTCTTATGTAACCCCCTGCACAACAGTGGCTGTAAAATGCCATTGAAATTTTCATGATCACGATTTGAGCCTGGAAAATGCATTTTTATTAAAGAATGAAAATAATTTATTCAGAGAAAGATGCCTTGAAAATGGCATAATCTATGAATCCCCTGGGGTTAATATATGATCAGCCTTCTTCAGTCTATCACCTGTTCTTAATATACTGATGTTTTTTTTTTTATAATCGTATTGCCCCAAGCAAGGCATTTTACAGCCACTGTTGTGCAGGGGGTTACATAGGAGGAAAGTTATGAGAAAGAGTGACAGGTTACAGGGGGTGTCAGGAAGTGGATAAGAGAAGGATGAGAATGCTGATGAGAGTGGAGTGGACAGAGAAAGGAGCATGAGAGAGAGGATGCAAGTTAGTGAGGTAGGAGATGACTACTGACTTTACATTTAAATTCTTAGAGATTGTAGCTGTCAGAAATGCAGGTAAACAGAAGGGAATTCTATAGGCGGGAAGTGCGAGAAAAGAACCTGATGGAGTAGAATTTGGGTTTACATTTTATTGGTTTCACAGGAAAATGTTGCTAAATGTTGCTAATCTTGTGGCTCAAGTAAATTCATATATAGGAGGCACCAGTGAGCTAAGTTCATCGGAGCAGAAACCATGAAAGTGTTTGTAGAAGAGACACAGGGAAGTCACATTGAGCCAGTGAGAAAGTGACTGTATGCGAGCTGCCAAGTCAGGATCGATCATATTACAGATTCTCTGTTGGATTTTGTCAAGGACCCCTAGGTGGATAGCAGGAGCATCCAACCAGATATAGTAGCAGTATTCAATGCATGGATGGATTGTAGATTTGTGTATGTGCAGGATTGTTTCAGATGGGAAAAACTTCCTGGCCCTGCACAGAGAATAGACCTTCTTAGCAGCGGACTTGGTTATGGATCCTATGTAGTCACTCCACTTGAAGTCTGTTGTGAGGTTAGCTGGTTTAGATTTGCTATTGTGGTAGTGTGTATTCATGAAGGTTTTATTAGAAGAGAGGCCTAGAGTAGAATCAGTCAGTCACTGTAAGCAGCATGTGTGGGAGGAAAACTGGTGCAAAGACTGCAGCATAATGTGCTCACCAGAGGTTCATGCAGGGACACCTGTCCATGCACAACATGGCACTACATATAACCCCGACATTATTCAACTGTTGATCAGAGCAGCCTCTCATGATGCTATGCACAATTTTGAGCTCCTAACTACCAGTCGAGAGCAGCAACCAGGAAACTGCCAACCTGGTACCCTCAGAATGAAGAGATATAGTCACCATCCACAAACACTGCAAAAAGCTTGCAACAACACTAGGACTAGGAGTGGACAAGAGGAAAGAAACCCAGAACCCCTTTCTAAACAGGAAACAAGGTGTGTACCTATGCTCCTGTCCAAAAGAAGAGAGAGGTGTGTGAACCTGGCAATAGAAGAGTCTATCTACTCCAATTAGAAAAAAAAAATTAACTAAGTTTTAACTTAGTATAAGTTGGAAGAAGTCTTCTAAGCCAATAGTTCTGCAGTAACCCCCCCAATGCCCATTTAAGGAAAACACAAGGTAAATGAAAAGCCTTTGAATGTGCTGACTCATTTTTTTAAAATAATTATAATGACTGCTATAAAAGTACAGTAGGTAAATAAAATACATGCCCAAAATTTAGAAAAAGCAAAACAAAAAGAAGACAATAATAAATTAATTAATGCATTTCCAAAATTCAATCTATGTTGGATGCAAAATATCTTAAATAAAAAAATGAGTTGATATTATTAAAATCTCTTCTAAACAATTATATAAAAAATAAATCCAACATTGATACAACTAACATGAATTATATTCTTTCTCAACAATGTAGTTTTGGTTGAAATAAAATCAATTTTTTCTGATGAAACTATCTAATTGGTGAAACATGTCAAAATAAATTTTCAAAATTGTCATGTGTATTTACTATATTAGGGGATTATTGTGCAGTGTTGAATGAACATAAGAAAAGACAATAACTGAAGCTCATGGGGTAATACAGGAATTATGTATTATTTCAGGAATTAAATAGGAACTTATTATTAATAGAATAGGAAATTATTATTATTAGTGGAATAGGAACTTATAATTATTATTATCATCATTATTAATGAAATAAGAACTTATTATTATTAATGGAAGAGGAACTTATTGTTATTAAGGGAGATAATTAAATACCCATTAATTGATCTGGGGAGAAGTTAAAAGAGGTTTTCTTCTTTCTACAGAGTAATTTTGTTTTTAACCCAAGAACACTAACCATGGCATAGGTATATAGTACCCAGTGCAATGACATCACTTTCATTACAATTAATTAAATTTTCAATACCTGATTTTCTTACCTAAATAATATGTTTTTCAGTTCCTATTTATGTTAACTCAAAGTACAAATTTTGAAGTGTCTGCATGAAAAATATTTCAAATAAAAATATATATTTAATATTATTTTGATATTTTATATTATGATATACCCATGGTTAGTAGTGGTGTAACTTTAATTGATGGTTAGTGTTCCAGGGTTAACTGTATGGAAAAATTCTGTTTTTTATTTGAAGCCTTTTACATATTGAGATGAGTTTATATAATCATAGTTTCAATATTATTGCTTACAACATAACATGACTACTTGGCTCCTCACTCAAATGTGTTGGTATTTTTTATATTAATGTTCACCTAATACAAGGTTCAAGAGCCACTCAAAGCAGTGGGGTTTACTGTGTGGTTTTGTATGAGCATAAAAAAAGGCAATAACTGAAGTTCAGGGGGTTATAAAGGAAAGATAACAGTTCATCCTAGACTTGAAGAGGTCAAGATTATAGTGATTGAGAAAACATCCTGTTCAACAATGCACTGATTTTTTTTAATAAAAAGATCAACACACAAAATACATTGGTATGTGGGGGTGCTGAAAAAAAGAAGCCCCTTTTAAAAAATTATCGGTGCTTGGTTATTCTTTATTTTAAATTGAGGTAATCACGCCCTTTGTTTTGAACTTTGGCTTTGACTGACTGTGTATAACTTCTTCTTCTTCTATATGCCTTGTTCTTTCAGGATGTAGGTGGTCATGGCTTTCCAAGTCTCCCTATTCCTGGTGGCTCTTAGCACACTTTCTCCTGTAACATCACACAACCCCCGTTCTGTCATCCACTTGCTCAAGTCCTTCAAATATGTTATCTGCTGCTTTCCTCTGTCTCCTTTTCCCTGTATCTGGCCTATTAGTATCAGGTTTTCCAAGCCCTCCTTCCTCATTGTATGTCCCAAGAACTTTAGTTGTTTCTTTCTGATGCTCAATATTAATTTCCTTTTTGTTTCCATCCTTTCCAAAACATCATCATTGCTCACATGCTCAGTCCATGATATCCACAGTATTTTTCTGTAGAACCACATTTCAGCTGCTTCATTTTTTTCCTTCATATTTGATGATATTGTCCAGTATTCACTGCCATATTGAAGAACTGACATCACATAGCAATCTAGTACTCTCTTTTTTGTTTCTAGTGAAAGTTTCCTGTCTTAATACTTTACTCAGCTTCTGAAATGCATTCTTTGCCATACCAATTCACCTTCAGATATCTATCATTCCTCTCACCCTGATAGCAGACAGTTCTAATACACTCTTCACTATGATAGAAGTGGAAGTAGGAGTTACAATGAGATATAGCAGTAGCATATTAAGGAATGAACCAGATTTGGTTATTTGATCATTGCTGATATTTTGTGGGATAAAACACTCCATGCCAGAAAAAGTCTATTTAGGAAGGAGATATATTGTTTTCAGAGCTCTGTTCACATTTCTGTATGTAGATTAAACCTTGAACTTTTCAGCATCTCCTCATAAAAGTTTTCCTTTTCTATAGCAAATTGCATTAATCATACTATGAGAGAGATTAAATCTTAATCTCCTAATTCTTAAGATGTGTTAACATATGTTAGTTACAGTATTGTTTGTTAATCCCAACATAAAGATCTACTTGACTAATTCTGTTTACTAGTAATCATGTGGTTTTCATCATCTATTTCTTTTTTTGTTTTTATTTTTTTATAAAAGCTACTTCGAATATGATATACATGGAATCTGGGTTCTGGGAAATTGAAAAGTTTACTTGAATTGGATTCTGACCTTAATTTAAAGTTAAGCCTGTTTTGTTTCTATTTTGCACAAATGCTTCAACTATTTTGGGGGCACTCTCAGTCTACAGTGCCAATGCACCTAGAACAAACTACATTGTGATAGCTAAAAAAAAAAAAAGGTCAATTATGTTTAAGAGGATGAATAAACATTCTCATAACCTAATTATGTAATTAGTTTGTCTTGGAACTATTTTGTCTGGTTAAAGGTTTTAGTCAATTTTTAAAATCATCATCATAATTCACTAAAGTATTTAGGCCACTATCCTTATCATTATTGCTGTGATCTCTAATTGATTAAGTATTTTTTAAATTATTTGAAGTAACTTTTCAAAGTTTTAGATCTCTACATTTTGGCTGTCAAAGGCTGAGGAATACAATGGAAAAAATGTTGCAATGAAAACAATAAAAATAGAGTTGAAGCAATTTGTAGAATTCTCTCCATGATAATAAAGACCATTGAGTGTGTGTGTGTGTGTGTGTGTGTGTGTGTGTGTGTGTGTGTGTGTTTAATCGTATCACCCCGAGCAAGGCGGTAACGCTACTGATGTGCAGGGGGCTACATAAGAGTGAAAAGATTGGAAAAGAGAAAGCCGGAAACCACATCTTAAAACAGGGAACAAGGGATGAGCCTCTTAACCTGTCCAATAGATGTGGGTGGAGTGTGAACCAGGCGATAGATAGATCTATCTACTCCAATTGAAAAAAAAAAGAAACCAAAGTGAGAAGATTGGAAAAGAGAAAGCCAGAAACCACATCCTAAACAGGGAACGAGGGATGAGCCTCTTAACCTGTTCAATAGATGTGGGTGGAGTGTGAACCGGGCGATAGATAGATCTGTATTTATTAACTATTAAACTTCAAAAATTACATAACTTTTGTAATTTATGTAATTTTCAAAGTTTTATATGTAAAAAACATATATCTTTGGCTCTGTAAATAAATATTTTAATTACATTGAGCTCTCATGCTGGATCAGCTTTAATATTTAATTTGTAAAAATTAATATTAATAATATCTCTCTTGGGATTTTACCTACAAGCCACTTCCTTTATGATTTAGATATATAAATATTTCCCTCCTGTCACATTCATAGAGAGAGTTAGAATAGTGAGGTGGTTGTTCATAAGAGACATTAGTGAGGCATCATCAGCTCAGTTCATTTTCTTTACTACTAGCTATGAAAACTCTTGCCACATCTTCGCTCTTTAACAGTGCCTTATTTTTTTTTTTTTGCAATAATTATGTTGTTGAGTATCAAAGAATATATACATATCCTCTCTATTATAATCAAATCTGTTGTATATAATATATATATATATATATATATATACACACACACACACACACACACATATATATATAAGAGACAATTAATGTCTATTATGTTTAATCATGAGCCATTCTAAACATCATATTTTAGCTTTAATTTTAGGTAAAAATAAAAAATTTTATCTTTATTTTCACCTGAAATTAGAGCCAAAATACGATGTTTAAAATGGCTCATCATTAAACATAACAGACATTCATTGTCTCTTATATTTAACAGTATATGTTTAGAAAATTATCTACTACCTCAATACACTATATATATATATATATATATAGCTAATAATTCTCCCCAATATTTTGCTGTCATTTTTGACAGCAAGAGTATGCTTGTATAAAAGTAAAAAACAAAAATTAATGTATTCAAGGAATAAAAATCTTTTTAGACATTAATTTTGGTTGCTTATCAAAGTAAGTGATTGTTATTCAGAATAATTTACCGTTCTATCTGTGGACATTTTTTTAAAAAAACTGCAATATTAAGCTAATGTTTGAGGGTCTATTTATATGACTGAGATTTGGGTATATAAGGATTTGAAAAGCTTGTATTCGAGAGAGGTAAGTCTTTTAGTTGAAAGATGGGTGCAGTAGAATCATTCTCACTTGACCATGTGCAAAACTGAACTAAGTAAATATATAGAAATATTGTTTTCTTTTGTTTATTTAAGTAAAGTATGTTGTTGGGTTACCACTCATATCTAAATATGCCTGTCTAGCCAATATCTATTCCAGATGTTGCCACTGGATCACTTGCGTTTGTCCAACACCTACAAAGTCAACCTATGTTTATACTGTGGTTATGCTGAGCAGACCTTAATTACAGTCTTTTTTTTTTTAAAGAAAGACCATAATCTGTCTGAATATGGTCAGAATACCCAAAACCTCTGTCACAATGGCTTGCAACTTTGTGCTAGCAAAACCCTCCACAGCTTCCAACCAGTTTTGCCTTACCAGTTTCACTCATAACACTTGCAGTCAAACCATGGTGTCATTTTTGGCACTTCCCAGTGGTTCTTCGTGTTAAGATGATCTACCAAAGCTGATATTATCAAGAAGTCATCTTTTTGACAAATCAATATGATTTGAATCCTGGCCTCATGGTTGGAAAATTAACATGCCTACTCATCTACATACCCACTCATGTAATATGTATAAAGCCCACAAATTATCTATATTCACAAACAAAATGATACTTATTTCTTATGTGTTGATTCTAATCAATAACTGCAAAGAACATTCAGTCTGTCAGTTAAGTAGCATACATGATACATGCTTGGGTGATCATGTCTCAAAAGAGACATGACTGACTGTGCAGAAGGTTTTTCCACGTAGGTTACCAATTCTTTCTACAGTAGACTAGTTGCCAACCAAGGCTACAGAACCCAATCTGTCCTGGTATTCAGCGCATAGCCAAAGAAAGAAGCGACAGATTAATATCTTTCCTATGGGTATTTGTGTGTAAAAGAATGCAATGAATTTGACCAGAATTCCAACTCGGCTCTCTGATTTCTCATTCTGAGCTGATATCAACTGCACCACAATGCAGCTCCCCAAAGAACATTACCTTCACTAAATTTACAGACAAATTCTACAGATGCTTGTTGGGATTTATTCCTACCAAATAAAAATAGACTAATTCTTGGTCTCATTCACCATATTGTTCTTTCCTGTCTTGAAGTTAGTATGCTACAATCACTGTGACCTTTTGCATATGAATAAAATTATTAATTTGAAAAATGTGTCTTATCATTGATGTCTTGCCTAATTTTGATATGCATATAACACATCACTCAATAAATCTCGGGCCTAACTAATAAAACAACAACTTTAAAACAAAATTCAATTTTATTCATTAACATAGTCTCCTTCTAGGGTGACACACTGATTCCAATGCTTCTCTAACAAGTCAATGCCTCTCTAACAAATCAATGCCTTTGGCCTCAAAATACACCTCAGTTTCTGAAATAATTTTTTATTGGAGCATTCTTTTGAGGTTTGCTAGAAGCCAGTACTCACTGTTGGCCATAGAATATGATGGATGCAGAAGCAATTCAAAGTGCAATTCATGTAGTTTGGCTGTCATTGCGATCAAGTTGTGCTATGATGTGTAGTGTTGGTGAAAGATCATTTTTTCTTCTTCAGTTGTGGCCAGTTTTTGGCGATTTCTTTCTTCAAACACACCAATGATGCTATATAATATTCATTATTAATGATTCTTCCTTTCTTAACATAATCAATGATCAAAATACCTTGCACATTCTATAGGCCTGCTGATGTTTCATCTTTGGTCGCTTTGGACAGCTTTCATCTGCTGCTGTTCACTCAGCTGACTGCCAATTTGACTCTGGAGTGACATGGTGGATTCATATTTCATCCATTGTCACATATTTATGCAAAAACACCTTCTTGTTGCATTGAAACAGTTGCAAACAATGCTCTGAATTGTCAACGCGTTGTTGTTTTTGATCGACTGTGAGCAAATGCGGCACCCACTTTGAACACATCTTTCTCATTGACAAATGTTCATGCCAAATGATGAATACACTGCTTTCTGATATGATTAACTTTGCTGCTATCTCACACAACTTCAATTGACAATTGACCAAAACGAGTTTGTGGATTTTTTGCTGTTTTCCAGGACAACTGCTGAGTATTCAACATCATTTGTGTCTATGTGACCAAGTTTAAAGTCAGCATACCACCTCTTAACTGTTGTTTCGGATAGAGCAGAGTCCAAATAACGCTTATCAAGCCATTGCTTTGTTTGAACAGTATTTTTCCTATCAGAAAGCAATGCTTCATCAACACATGAAATTCAGATTCTTATTGTAGGTCTCATGGCCACATCACATCACATTGAAACACCTGTTCTTGTACAGTCACCAAAGTTAAGCAATGTTTAGCTTGGTCAGCACCTAGATGGGTGACTGCTTGGGAACACTGCAGGTAGTTTAATAATGGCTCGGAATTGCTGGATAGCTGCATTCCAATTTCTGATAGGTTTATTATATTCACTTATGTGGGAAAGGTATGATTTCACTTTTTTCCTCCCAGCTATGGATTAATCAGTAAAACTTGTATCATAAAACCATTATCTCAAAAATAAATTTTAACAATCTTAAAATATTTTCTGGCTTTTTTAATGAGATAAGCTGTAGAAAATGAATCAACCAGCCTTGTTGTTTATTAAGAACTTTGTCAATTCTGTTTGTTGAACATTTTTCCAATCACTCTTAACCATGGCTAATCTCTCCAGAATGTGCCATGTCCCTTCATTATGTGGACAATCATAACTCTTCACAACTTCCTATCCTTTATAGCTTTATGCAATGTTTGCCTCCTTACTGTTTTGCCATTCATTTACAATTAACTTGGCTACTTGCTGTTTGTTTTTACTCCTCTTGCCTTCAATATATCTTATGAGTGTCAAATTCTGCAAGTTCTCTTTTTTTATTACGAGGGACATCAACTGACTTATTTCTGATTCTACACTCACATGTTTTTATTTACTTCAAAGCTTTTTTATTGCTGATATGGAATTGTCTATGGTATTTGTTGCGGAGGAATATCCTGTCTTACCCAGGAACGGGTATGGCCCGGGTTATAAAAGACCGGGACTAGAACGAACTACAGAGTGTTCGTGACTATACGAGAGTCTTCGTCATTACACGGGAGTGATCAAGAGTCTTCGTTATTATACGAGCGAGTTGAGAGCCATCGGCCTTAGACGAGAGTTAGACATCACTAGATGGAAGCCTTCTTCTCAAGATGGACAAATACGCCCTATACAGAGACATTGCCTTCTTAAATGTTATTCTTGTTAACTGTTTGTTGGTGTACTTGTATTTGGTTTATTGTACTGAGGTATAATAAATCTCTATTTATATATCTTCAGTGTTAAGAGTTATTTCTTGCACTATTCTTTCTCTGTTTATCCCCCTCCCCCGCCGGGATACAACAGTATTGTTAGGGTCTTTCTGTAGAACCACATCTCTGTTGCTTCATGTCTACTTTTCATCCATGAAGAACTTGTTTAGCATTTTCTTAAATTTCTTCTCTGTAATGTGTCTCTTCAGAACGTAAGCAATCATGGCTTTACACATCCCCCATCCCTAAAAGCTCTTAACACACTTTCTCCTGTTAACCCTCCCAAACCCTGTTCTGCCATCCATTTGCTCAAGCCCATCAAGTATGTTTGGTCCATGGTATCCTCAGCCTCCTTCAGTAGAACCACATTTCAGTTGTTTCAAGTCTCTCCCTCATGTTTGAGAATATTGTCTAGCATTCACTGCCATATTGAAGAACAGATATCACATAACAAATATCATTATCTTTGCCTTTTATCTTCATAAACTGAAGATTGCCTTTTACTCTTACTGCTTACACAAAAAATCCTCCAATAATTTTCTACCTCATATTGTTCTTGAGCCTTGTAGAGGGAGAACATATAAAAAAAATTCTTTGTCAATGCACTTAATTCAATATATTCGTATAAATCAAACATGTGGAGGAGTGCTTCCAACCAAAAAGAGATTTAAAAATCTGACATATGTTCACTTCTGGGAAGTTAGTAATGCTGAAAATTTTCAATATCCCATAATAAATTTAAAAATTTAAAATGGGATAAATAAATTTATTTATCCCATTAAAATTTCATATTGAAATTCAGCTAATACTTTTGTGTCTGGCACCAGATTTATTCATGCATTTTTGTTTATTATTTCTGTGAAATTATTGAATTTACATGAATGTCTTTGTAGAATATTTATGAAATCTATGTAATTGAAAAAATCTGGAAGAAGCAAAAAATTGACCAAAAGCTACAAACTTGTAGGTTGCAAGTTATCTTTCACACACCACAGTGAACGAGAAACAAACCAACTTGTCCGTTATTTGAGAAACTTGGCTTATATGTAAATCAGAAAGTCAATGATTGTTTAACTTGAAATAGGAAATTTGCATGATAAATCAAGAAGTCATGCAAGCTTTTCTTTTTTGCCAGGGGACAACACACACTCACTTGTTTTGATGAGGTAAATCACCATTTTCTTCACCATACTTCCCCCTTATCTGGTGATAAAAAAAGAGCCTGGAGCAGGCCTCTTGATCTTGGTACTTCATAACAAATTTTTCCTCATGTGGAGGTGAGTTGTTTTCCAAGAAATTGTCAGGCATATCTGCCTCAGTCTCCGGGATATATACATCTGTGGAATCATTGGGTTGATTGGGTTGACTGTGTTCAACGATTCTTCAACTATCAGATAATGAATCATCATTGGAGAATTTAGTAAAAACAAATATAAGAGTGCTGATCTGTTACATAATATTAGTTTTTCTACTAGACAGTTAACTCTGGACAGTTTTCCTGCAACAGAGATATGGTTCTACAGAAGAATACTGAAAATACCATGGATAGCGTATGTGAGAAGCAAGGAAATTTTAAGGAAACAGGAAATGAAAAGAACAATTTTGCTGAGGATCAGAAAAAGACCACCAAATTTTCTCGGACATATAATGAAGAAAGTGGTCTTTGAGAATTTTGGTATGACTCAACTATTGCTCAATTCCACTCTTTACATCTGCTCTGTTCAACCCAGGGATTGAACTCACAGTAACTGTCACTAAATTCATGAATTTAATCTACTAGGCTGTTGTCCCATGGAACAATCCTGAGTGTAAAACTTAAACCTAAGCGGCCTACAAACAAGACTGCTGCTGCTGTTTATCTTGCTTGACTGTATTTACTAAAGTATCTCTTTTCTGCTGCTACTGCTGCTGCTGAATATTTGTTTTTATTGATGGCTCCCATATTTATTTCTATGCTAGGGCTACTAAGCATATCCTCATAGCCTAGTATATGTGCTGATTTTTCAGACACATTTAAAAAAATAATTGGGTAATATTTTTCCAAGTTTGAAACTAAGAATTGATTCTAATTTTGCCTCTTGTGTACCAATTTCAACCTCAAAAAACTACCAGCCATTTATAGATGAACTTTTGTTGTTTGTCTAAAATTTTGTTCTTAAAAAAACTAACTGACCCACAAATATATGGGATTTTAATGCATTTCATTTTGTGTACTTGTTAATTTTTTCCATCTTTTTACATTGAAAAGTACCATTTCAAGATGACTTTGATTAAAACTGATAAGTCACGCAATGTTTGATGATGAAAAATGTATCATTAAATTATTGCTTGAATGTGTTTGAGTCATACATTCTACTTTTGTTCATGAAAACTCTGAGTAACAAGTTGAAAGTGATAATAAACTGTGATAAGTGATCAATATTTTTTTCAAAATTGAGTGATGTTTTAGTTATGTTTTTTCCTTTTTTTTTTTCTCAAACACCTAAACAAAAATGAAAAAAATAGTTCTAAACTTATAAAAAACAAATTATGAAAATATTACAGATAAAAGATTTAAATTCATATATCTCATCATATAATATAAATAAGTATATGGCGTGTGGCATCTGTCTGACTTCAGACAATAGATCTATGTATTTTTTTAAATTTAGCCAGTGATGATAGTGTAGCATCTGTTTCATTTATCAAGCACAGGTATATGATATGCAATGGAAACAGGTAATGCTTCAATCAGGTAGATTGAAGCAATATCCCTCACACTTTATATGCAGAGATGATGTATCAAAGTTGAAAATCTGTTCAGACAACACATTTAATTTCCGTAAGGCAGGCATCTTTAGATTAGAACGAGAGACAAACTTGTGTGCAACAGAAGTGTTAAGATTTCAAGAAAAAGGTAATATTTTTTTTCATATACTATAGTTAGAAAGAATGTTTTTCATATTGAAGCTTAAATAGATGAAGTCAAGTTACCAGAGAGAAAAGCTCATCAGAATTACCATGAAAATATTTACAGAAAATGCACAAGCTATGTCATAATGGTGGGATGAAGCAGAGATGTCAGGATCAATAACATTTCAGATTCTTCTTTGTATTCTATCAAGAATCTCTAAATACATACATGATCCTTAAAAGTGATTTATATGCTATTTATATATGAGATATGTACATAGTGTGGTGTTTATCAGTACCAAAAGTGGGACTGACTTTTCAAATTCAAGCTAAAGAAAGTAAGGTTTTTACAAGTAGTTTCTAGCTCCATGCTCAAGTGGTTCTGAATTCAAAATTGTCTTTTTTCTAGAACAGTTTCCAATCAAGACTGAAAAGACTATTCAGCCGTACTATTTAAATCATAGATAGAAGAAGGAGAGATAGACTGAGACATTTTTCCAAGAGTATTTGCACAAAATTATTTTATCTTTGTCATTAAATAGAGGAGAGAACTTGAGAAATTTTCTACTATAGCATGCTTGAAGCAAAGTTTCTCCAAGCAAAGAGATGTTTACTATTGGTTGTCAATATTAAGACTGGCCTGATGCAGTGAAATGTAACTGTAAGCTCTGATTTAATAATTTACATGCGGTAATATTTACATTATTTACATTGTTCAAATTTGTGTCCTTATCTTTATTGACATGTTTATGACATTTCAGACATTGTCCACTCTGGAGTACTTCAGATGCTAGGAATTTTGAACTGAACCCTTTATTTCAATCACTGGGGTAGATTGTTCTTGTTTCATGTGTGATGCCCCTTCTGAATGACATGTAGTTATCTTCTTTGAACTCAACTTTTCAAGTTATTTGTAGCCAGGTATTGAACTAGCAATGCTCTGAGTCAAGTCACTGCAACTAACCAACACCTATATTCACTAGGCCATATGTCCTTAAGGACACATGGCCCAGTAAATATATACATCTACATATATAGATATAATGATCTACCCTAGTGATTGAAAATTCAAAATTCCCAGAACATGAAGAAAGCCAGAGTGTACAACAGTCAAAATGTCATGAACATGGCAATAAAGATGAGGTCAACAGTCCAAACAATGTAAATTTTTAACCAACCAAGGGCATTTTGAGTATATATAAGCTCTTGCTTTTGAAAAGCAGGTGTCACGTCTTGTTCATGTATATCATGTTAGTTGATTCTTTTGAGACTTATATATATATATATATATATATATATAGTAATACTTTTATTATAAGTTTATAATAAAAACATTGTTTACTGCAACACAAGAGATGTTGTGCTTCGGTACTATCTTATTAGCACCTCATCAGACTGCCTGATAAGATGCTAATAAGATAGTACTGAAACACAATGGCTCTTGTGTTCCAATAAACTGTTTTTATTATAAACTTAAAATAACAATATTACCATATATAATGCTCTATTAAGTATTGAGCACTCTTAATAAAGTAAATAACTACAAACAGTGGATTGGCAATCCATTAGTTTATACTACTTTTAAGATTATATATATATATATATATATATATATATATATATTCAGTCGAGCACACTGCATTCACTTGCACACTAATACCCTTCGGAAAGGTATTAATCCGTCCGTTCCCTCCAATTATGGGTTAAATAATTGAGGTCTGCTGTTCATGCGATCTGTGGCGGATTTCTGCACCGATTGTTTGTTATCAGCAGTTCCAAAAAGTGTAGATGGTACTTCACAATGCCTTCACCACTATAAACAAATCTTTGTGTGGATGTCTTACTAAGGTTAGACCCTCATACATCGAAATTGATGGGAGAGTCCATAATATATATATATATATAGTAACCCATAATTTACCAAAAACCTTCAAGGAAAATTCTGATTAAAAACAAGAATTCTATATAAATCACAATATCAGAAACGTCTCGATATTTGAAAAGCCCTATATATTAAACATTCCTCTCCTGCTATCAACCTTACATTATTCAATAGTGAAAATAGAGTGTTGGAAGTTTTTTTAAAAAAGAGAGATGCTCATGTGGATTCTAGTCATGCACAGCTTGTGAAGGCTTGAAATGAATGCTCCTTTTTTAAAAACAACACAAAAATAAATTACTGTGTAACAGTCAAAACAGGATGAAAAATAACTACACCAGTTAGAAAAAAACTCTTGAAAATGGCTATAAAAGTAGCTGAAAGCAGTTGGGATGATAAAAATTCTGTACAATTTTTATATTTCTTAAATTCTACAAGATAGAAAAATCTTAGAATGTTGAAAAACTTAATAGAAAATTAATTAAATCTTCCTTGTTGGACATATTTAATAAAAGATGTTTGAAAGAAAGGTTGCTGCCCAAATATATATAGAAATATATGTGTATATATATATATATATATATATATATATATATACAGAGAGAGAGAGAGAGAGAGTGAGAGAGATTATGCAGAGAATAAATTCTTAAATGTAATATACTGTATTCTGCATCAAGTCTGCAGAATATTATTCTTATTATAATTATTCAAGGTATGATTAAAATATATTTTTGTTGCCTCAAGTCTTTTGGGTTCTACAGAAGAATGTTGAGAATACCATGGATGTAGTATGTAAGCAATGAGGAAGTTTTAAAGAAGAAGTAAACAAAAGGATCACATACATTTAGAATCAGAAAGAGACAATTGACATTTCTGAAACATATAATGTGAAAAGAAGCCTTAGAAAATTAAATATGCCTAAGGAAAAAAGAGGCTTACAGCTACATCTTTTTGATACGCCAGTTTCTGTAAGATCAAAAAATTTAAGCAACATCAATCCTAATCACTACTTAAATGGGGGACTACTTGCTAATAACAAGTCCTGTAAGCTTCAATATGCAGAAGAATAGACAATGGCTAAGAATTGTTAAGCAGAGAATAGTGTTCCATTTCCAATTGGATTCATTATATTCCATCTACATGCAAATATCCTTAAGAAAAGTATTAATCCAACTCTTCTAACCAATCTATGGGCTAATTAGTAAAACTTGTATCTCTGAACAATGATCTCCCCCAAAATTCTTACAATCTGAAAATATTTTCTGGCTTTAAATAACCTCCAAACAGTTGATAAGCTATAGAAAACTAATCAAGAACTCTGTGAAATGCTGCTTAGCTACACAGGCATGTCTTAGATTTATTTATACTCTCTGGAATATAGATGTACAGAACTTACAATGGACACAAAGTGAGAGTTCAGTTTATATACTGATTTCAATAAAGGATTGGACCCCACTTTATATACACATTATAATTTCTTGTTTATTAAATTCTGATGAAGTATGAACCCACCTTTTCAATTCCATCTGTGGGTTAATTTCTTAGATGGGTATCACTAAAACATTATCTCCAAAAATAATATTTTCTGGCTTTAAATAACCTGAAAAGGGTTGATAAACTGTAGAAAATAAATCAATAAAACTAAGAAGAAAAGGATTGAAAATAGTAACTGACATAACATGTCTGTGTAAATAGATTGTAGAAAAGAGATTGGGAGAGAAAGTAAAAAAGTAGAGCTAAGAGCTACTAAGGATAGAAAATGGTAGAAAGCCATAATTGCAGCACTGGATTCAAACACTAAAAAAGATGAACACTGGATTCTGGCAAGCAGGGGACAGACAAGACTTTTTTTTTTTATAAGTGTTTCACCCTGAGCAAGGTATGTCACTGCCACTACTGCGCAGGGGGCTACATAGAGTGGAGAAAGGATGGTTAAATATAGGAAATGCCAGAGGGTGGGTGATAGGCGGGTAAGGATACCGAGAATGAGGGTTGGATAGATGAGAGTGTTCTGAGAATAATTGGGAGTTAGTGTGATAGGCAGTGTCTATTGATCCTACATTTAAACACCTGGAGATTGTAGCTATCAGGAAAGCAGACTTGTGGAAGGGAATTCCACAGGCGGGAAGCACAAGAAAAGAAGCTGTTGGAGTAGAATTTACGGTTACATCTTATTTGTTCAACTGTAAAAGGGTGGGACCTAGTTGCTAATCTAGTATCTCATGTAAATTCGTGCTTAGACGGCACCAGTGATCTAAGTTCATCGGAGCAGAAGCCATGAAAGTACTTGTAGAAGAGGAACAGGGAAGCCACATCACGTCGGTGAGAGAGTGGTTGCAGTCGGTCTGCCAAGTCACTATCAACCACGTTACAGATCCTCCTTTGTATTTTGTCAAGAAGCCCAAGGAGAGCAGCAGGGGCACCCAACCAGATATGGCAGCAGTATTCAATACACGGGCGGATGGTAGATTTGTATATGTGCAGGATAGATTCAGGTGGGAAAAACTTCCGGGCCCTGCACAGAGAGCTGACTTTCATAGCAGCAGATTTGGCAATGGTTTCGATATAGTCATTCCATTTGAGGTCCGCTGAATGTGTAAGGCCAGGGAGGCATAGTGTTTTACTCTCTGGGAGGCAAGCCTGTCCCATGCTAATGGGAGGTAGATGCAATTGTCTATGGTGGTTAGTTGATAACAGCTTCATTTTAGAAGCATTGAAATTTACTAGCCATTTCCTACCCCAGGCCACTATGGATTGGAGGTCCTTTTCAAGCTTGGCAGTGAGGTTCGCTTTGTCGCCCACACCTGGTTTTTGATCGAGGCGAGAGTAGATTGTGGTGTCTCCACACAGGAACATCATATGTAAGGGACAAATGTAGCTGAGGCACTGGAATCACAAACAAGGACAAACAAATTTCAAGTGACATTGACTAACACGGACAAAAATCTTCTGTAACACATAGCAATCATGCTATACATGTAGCACAGCTTGCTTCCAACACTGCTTTTTCCTGGGAAATATGCCTGCTTTTATAGAGCCCACATATTAGTGGTTGGCTATCAAAATAAATCATTTGCATAGCTAAAACCATTTAACTCATCATCTCAAATAAATCACGAAGAAGCTTGTCGATACTTTCTTTCTTCATAACCACCTGTCTTAGGGTTCACACTGGCTCTGTTCTGACAGGATAGTTACTTTCTTTCTTTCTGCAAAGACAGTATATCATCCTGACAAATGTGCAAGGGCAGGGTACTGTTATCAGCAGCAGTAGGCAACTCTGTCAGCATTTCATTTCCACTAGACACACTCATTCACTATTTGTTTCTCTTATAAAAAGGGTTTTCAACTCCAAAAGCTTATTTGTGGAACAGATGCTCTGATGGATGCTTCTCCAGACACTACAATCTGAACCTCTTCAGGTCTAGGGTAAATTATTATCTATCCACAATATCTTCATAATCTTCACTTCCTACTTACTCCTCTTATGATATATGCACCTCATTCATTTTGGAACCCACTACCTTGAGTAGCTCTTGTATTGGGCATACTATAACATACAGAAGATAACTGAAGAAAGCAGAAAGAAAAAACTACAAATAAACGACAAGAAAACTGAATGCATGATCATCAGTAAAAAGAGGAACCCAAAATGCCAACAACAGGCTGGAAATACTAAAATCAAGCAGTTACAGTTATTTCTATACCTGGGAACTGTTCTAACAGAAGACAAAAAGTGCAACACTGAGATCTGAAGGTGAACTGACATACCCAAGGATGCCTTCCAAAAGCTAAGTAGAGTATTGAGAGACAGAAAAATTTTGCTGGAAAAAAGGAAGAAAGTACTGGATTGTTATGTGATGTCTATTCTTCAATATGACAGTGAATAATGGACCATCTCCTCAAAGATGAAGAGACTTTTAGCAACTGAAATGTGGTTCTACAGAAGGATGCTGAGGATACCATGTGAGAAAGAATGAGGTTTTGAAGAGGATGGAAATGAAAAGAAAACTAATACTTAACATGAGGAAAAGACAGCTGAAGTTCTTGGAACATGTAATGAGGAAGGAGGGCTTGGAGAATCTGATACTCACATGTCAGATAGGAGGAAGAAGAGACAGGGGAAAGCAATGCCTAACATAGTTGATGGGCTTGAGCAAATGAATGGCAGAGCAGGATTTGGGTTGGGAAACAAAGGAAAGCATGCTAAGAGTCACTAGAGATAGGAAGATGTAGAGGGCCATGATCACCTCCTGAAGAGATATAGCACATAGAAGAAAAAGATAACATAAATAATATGCTTTCATTTTAAAATAGAATAAACATCTGTATTCATTAACATTATTGATTCAGCTGGAATCATATATCATTTCTTAAGTATAAAGCACAAAACATTTCCTTTATTTGGGTTGGTGATATTTTCCCATTTTATTTCGTCATAAAAAAAAGACAGTTGTATAATTTTTAAAAAAATATGATTCTTATCACAAGTTTGAAACTAAAAGTGAAAAAAAGATTAAATGAAGCTAACAGTTTTAGCTTTCTAAGATCAGGTGTGATTTTAAAATATGATGGAAAGGAAAGGGTGAAGAATAAAAATCAGTGAGAGTTGCGAAAAAGAAAATATTGAGAATGATGACAAGAGGGAAAGGGAGAAGAATAAACAAAAGAAAAAAATGCAAACGTCTGAGAATGATGGAAGGGAAAGGTGATTTTTCTAAGCACAGTTTAAATGTGGCACAAGGCAGAAAGTACGAGGAACCCAGTGAGGATTAAAGTCACTACTCAAGGGTTATGATTCTAGTAAGACTAGCTGGCTTGTGGTGATACTGAGCAAAGCGAGGGATCGGATGTTTGCACTCTCAGGACCAGAAAGCAAATGACCCAAACTGGTCTTTGCGCACCTGGCTCCACACATATGTTCCAGCAGAAAACCAAAAATTAATAAGTATCAATTATTTATCATCCAATGGGAAGCCCAGAATTAAATACGAGTATGAATTCCCAAATGACCTGCATGGACCCACAAAAATGAAATAAAAAGCCAACACAAAAAGCATCGCCAGTTGAGAAAGTGCAAGCATAATTAGCACGTCCCTTGTCTTCATCAAGTGATCCACTATGCTTGCCTCACCTTTCCCTCTCACCTTCTTCTTTACTGTCCCTTGAGTTACTTACCCAACCAAAGGAGTAGATACATCAAAGACATTCCTAACTGACAAATGCTCCCAAATACATATGCACAAACTCTCTTTTCGGCATTTATTGCTATGACAATTTTAACGTCCTTTGACCCATCCTAAAGACATTACTGTATTTGTAAAAAAACTTTAATTGATACATGTGTATATATAAATGTTGTTTCTATACTCAATTTGATTTTCTTGTTTTATAGCCCCTTTTATAACTTATAGTGGGCTATTTACTAACGAGGCCAAATTCAGTTAATCTGTTTCAACATACAACTACGTTTCACTAGAACGGATAACCTACTATAGGCTAACCATTATACAACATTGAGGTGCCCAAACTGATTTTTTAAACAGAGCTTAGATGTGGCACAAGGCTGAAAGTATGGGGCACACAGTGAGGATCGAATTCACTATTCAGTTGTAAAAAAAGAATGGATGTTATAAAGGGATGTAAAAAGAGGCAGGAAATAAGAGAGAAAAGAAAGGGAGAAGAATAAATGAAAGAAAGAAATACAAAGAAGAGCCGAGAATGATAATCAAAAAGAAGAGAGCAAAAGTGAAAAAGGGATACTGAAAATGGTGATGTATGTAAACAAAATAAACAGACAAGAAAAAGGAAAGTGGAAAGAAAAAGAAACCAAAATGTAACAGAATTTAGAGAATGAAAGAGAAAAAAGTTCTCAGACACCATTCTCATTCCTTCTATAAAAGATAAGTAAATATCAATGTGAATTGGTTAACAAGTTGTTGTCCAGATATAAACGAACAAGCAAATTCAGTTTTTAAGTTCCATTCTCATTCCTTCTATAAAAGATAAGTAAATATCAATGTGAATTGGTTAACAAGTTGTTGTCCAGATATAAACGAACAAGCAAATTCAGTTTTTAAGTTCAAGAGAATAAGTGTTGACTATCTCCAAGAACATTTTGTACTTTTGCTGTGACAATTTTGACACTACAAAACTATTACTACCATTTACATTGGTAACAAAGTAAACATTACCACTAAGCATATACACAAGACCATCAGAAGAATAATCACTCAAAATGGATAACTAAATTTAAACTACCTAGCTTTGTTTTTGCCATCCTCATTAAAAAAAAAAAAAAAATGATGGTATCAAATAAAGAAAAAATCGAAACCATAGTAACAAACACATAAAATTTATACAATTCAGATGAGAGAACTATTCTGTCAGCATTGTTGGCATCAATTCCTGACCACTGACAATCCCTTTCTTCCTGATTTTCAAAGTTTTGTTTCCCTTCAAGCAGGGTAATAATGTCACTAAGATGCAAGGGGTTACTGAGAAAGAAAGAAAATGAAAAAATGAATGTACAAAAAAGAATATGATTCGGGATTTAGAAAGATGGTGGAAGATATTGTTGTTATGAATTTGTTACTTGGCCAGTGTAGAATTTTGCCATGAAGTGTATTTCTGCTGAGCAATGTAGATATTGCTGTAGGATCTGAAAAAAATGGAGACTGTTTAAAATGTCAAATGTGAAACTAATTAGTTCTCCAGCAAGTTCCTAACTCCTTGCACTATCCTCAACCTTCAACTTGGCGAGATGCTATCCTATTTGAGCAGGAGTTATCTACTCCTTACTTTATAGTCTCTATGCTCTAAAAAAATCTTCACATCCTTGTGAGTACCAAATTATTTCCTGCTCTGCAACTCTTTTCTCACAAATGAAATGTTGCAATCCTCTCTTTGCTCTATTGCCATTCCCATGGATGAATTACATTCCTTGGTTCCACCAGTTCTAAGCTTCCTGGCTAGGACCCACCATACTAAGTGCTTTATCATGAACCACTCATATTCCCTCAGTATTTCATCAGTGTGAAGTAAGTTTCACTTCATTAGCTTCTTCCTGTAAACCACTGCTTTGTGGGACCAACTCACATGGGGTGTTTCATGATAACTACAATCTTAACCAGTTCAAGTCTAGGGTTAACTCTGTCTGTGGCATAAACAATGCATCTTACTCTGTAACACTCAAAAGGCTCACGGGCCTTGTACAAGGTAAACTTCTCTGTAAAAAACAATAAATTCATTTATAGGAATTGGCAGGCCATAACAAACATGCTAACTTAGGAGCAAACAATTATAAATTGAGATAGAATGATTAAAGAGATGAGTTAAGATAAAGACTCAGGAAATAAATTTTCACTTGTAATTATTATGAATCCTTCTTTATCTCGTGGTATTGATTATAAAATACTCCAATTTCATCTTGAATCCTCTTTACAAACTTGGCCTTTTTCTGAAACCAGATAAAACCAAACTGATAATAAATTTGTAATACTACTCTTATCCTTATCAATGCATGACCATCTTCAGTTTTCCCTCTTTTCTTTAGTATCTCTGTCACAGTAATCTTGAATGACAGTCAAGGATATTTGATCTGTTTCATTCATATGTCTTTCAGTCTTAACTAGAAGCCTTTCTCCTCTTTCTGACTTCAGCCAGTTTCCTAGCAACCCTAAACAGGTGAAAACTAATTCCTGTCCGATAATTTTTACTATCAAAGCATCAATCATTTTCTTCTTATTTGTTTTAGCTGAAGTTGTTTTTTTTTTTAGTCTTTATTATTTCCGCTTTTGTTCTATTGTAACAAGAGCAAGACAAAAATAAATGCACATGTATATCAAGTTTGCATTAATATTGTAGTTTTCTTTGTCAGTCATTATCATGGCATGTAAATATATATATAAAATTGAATATTGCTGCTATATCTTGTCTGGTGCTCTTACTATATATATATATATTGAGATTCTTGACAAAATTCAAAGAGGTGACAGGGCTATGACATTTTTATCTACTCTCACATGAAGCCTTGACCCTCACACTTATAAAAAAATATGAAGCAACATCTAAAACCAAAGGACAAACATGAATAATGAAAGAATTTATCAACCAAAATGTTGTATTAAAAATAGGAAGCAAAATGCAACCCCTAATATGTATATATATATATATATATTAATAAATATACATACTATCTTACATCTAAGGCACAACTCAAAGTTGCATGTGTTATGCAATCATCAAGTGCATATTTCAAACTGACAGTTTAAACTGTCAGGTGAGAAAATCATAATGGTGTCCTCACAAAACTTTGAAGTTGGCATGAATCTGCTTTATTAAAGAGACAAAATCTTTGTACATATATATGGACAATTGAATAACAAAATGGTAAAAATCTATGTAACATAATTTGTCCTCTAACAGGACTTCATTGAACTAAAGTAATATTTGTTGATGGAATTATATGTAGGAGGAGACAGAAAAAGAGCACTGGTTACAGTTATGCAAATAGTGTATTGCAAAATGCTGTAGATGTTGGAAGGCTGGAAGTGATATCAAAAGTAGAGGGAAACTGAATGAGATCAGCCAAACTACATGACCAGACACATCTGAAGAAAAAAAAGAAATTGATAAAAATTCAACATCTCAACATCTTTGGTGTTTCTTGTCCATGTATAATTGTAATCTCACATTCCTATATTCTACTGAATCCTTTTATAATAAGTCAAGAAATTTTAAATACTTTTACTTTGATTGAAAATCAAAATATTTTTATAGTTTAATATCTTATTTTTTTAAATTTTTTATTACAAAAATGTGTTTTTATACTTTCCTAATTTCTGTTCTTCAATATGGCAGTGAATGCCGAACAATCTCAACAAACATGAAAAAAAAACTTGAAGCAACTGAAATGTGGTTCTTCAGAAGGGTGCGGTAGATATCATGGATCGAGCACATGAGCAATGATGAGGTTTTGGAAAGGATGAAAATGAAAAAAGAATTAATACTGAGCTTCAGGAAAAGACAACTGATGTTCCTGGAACATGTAATGAGGAAAGAAGGCTTTAAGAATCTGATACTCACAGGCCAGATAGAGGGAAAGAGAGACAAGGGAAAGCAGCAGATAACATACTTGACAGGCCTGAACAGGTGGATGGTAGAGTGAGGGTTGGGGGTGTAACAGGAGAAAAGTGCTAAGAACCACCATGAAGAGGGAGATGTATACCATGATTGAAATTTGAAAGAGACTAGAAACAAAAAGTCACTTAGAATCAAAAAAAGACAGTTAAAAAGATGGCTTGGAGAATTTGACACTCACAGGACATATTTAAAGAAAAAGAGTGGAGAAAGCAGTGAGTAACCTACATAACAAGCTTATGAAAATATGTGGCAGATCAGAGATTGGGATCAAAAAATTTAACCTTAGTGAGAGCTACAATGGTTATGAAATTGTGAAGAGCCACGTTTGCCCACATCCTGAAGGTATGTAGCACACAGATTCTTAGATCATTTTTCTAAAATATTTAGTAGGCATAATAAGCCTCCAATGAATTCTGAATCCACATCTCTTAACCTTAGTAACCTGTTTATCTTTGTTTTGATTTTTTGACAACTGCTTTACCAATTGGCTATTATATTTTTATCAGGTAAAACAGTTCAACTCTCAATATGGCAGTATTTGGAATGAATAGTTTTGAAGTATCAGTCTTCTGAATAAAGCGGCTTTAACAATTAGCATTAGAAATTTTTTATTTTTACTTGGGTTCAAACATCAGCCACTGTCATTCATAGCAAATAAATAACAATTTTGCACAGAAGTGATCTGCAGATGAACAGCTTTTACAGATACAGACCACAGATAACTCTGGTACAGTCCTCTTCATTTCATCAAGCTATCACAGAAAATATTTTAAAAACATTGTTCATAGATTTTCTATCACAGTGTGGGATACTTCAGTCAGTCAGTTTAGTGCCATATGTGATACACATTTGTGCAATCATGTCTCTTTCAAGACATGACTGACTAGGCAGAAGATTTTTCCATAGTAAGTTGCCATCTTTTTCTGTGGTAGACTGGTTGTCAACCAAGGCTAGGTTACAAAATCCAATCTGTCCTAGTATTCAACTCATAACTAGAGAAAGACGAGATGGATTAATACTTTTCACCAAGGGTATTTTGTGCATAAGTGAATGCAACAAATTCAACTGAAATTTGAACTCTGCTCTCTGATTTCTCATTCCATGCTGATGTGCATTGTGGTGCAATGGGTAAGTGATAAAAATAGAAGCATAATGAAACTGAACAAAATCAACGAGACGACATGCCCAGACATATCACATCTTAAAAAAAAGGAAATATTTTTCCCATGATGTTCCTTCTGTACAAGTCCCAAGAGCCACTCAACGTAGTGGAGGGTTAGGGAGTAAGAGCAAGTCTTCAAGTAATTTCAGTCCTTCTTGTCAGTGCCTAATTATAACTTGCATTCTTATATCTCTCTTCTCTCTTCTACACATAATTCCATCAGCAAAAACATTACTTTAGTTCAATGAATTCCTTGTAGATTATAAAATGTGCTATAGAGAATTTTTTTCCACTTTCACTGGAATAGTTTTGGAGCGTCAATCTTCTGAGTAAAGAGGCTTTAAAAATTAGCATTAGAATTTTTTTATTTGTACCTGTGTTCAAACATCAGCCACATCCATTCAAAGCAAAATTATAATCATCCATTTGCAATAATTATTGTTGTAATGAACTTTGAACATGATCATTTTTTAAACAGATCAATAAATATCTAACATAGTTGCATTTTGACCAATAATATTCTATTGATATCAGCCATTTATACTTGTAAAAGCTTTTTATAAATAAAGAACAATAAAAGTTTAAAACAATGAAGATAAGTGATATTTACAAAACTTAGTTTAATCTGGCACAAGGCTATTAGTATAGGATGTGTATATAAGTACAAATGGAATTATTAATGGCCTATAAAATTAGCATACTATCTACTGCTCCACAATAAAGGAATTTGAAGATCATCAAGTGTCAAAAGAGAAATATTACCTTGTCTGTCATTCTACCAGTTAATACCAATGTATTTTCTATTACAGGGATTATGTAATACTTTTTATGTTTGAAATAAGGTGTGTCATTTTGATATTTACCTCATAAGTTTTTTTTTTAACAGTTGGTTTAAAAGATATCTTCTATAATTGGTTTTTAGCAGCTTTTTTTTTAATTGAAGATAGGATATCTTTTTATAGTCCCATTATATATCTTTTACTTATACAGTCACCCTTTTATTCATGTATGTGATATCATTTTATATGTGAATTAGGTGATGTCTTCCCTTCTTTTTACTTTTTTTTAGTGTTAAACAGGTTGTTTTATTTAGCATAAGCAAAACATATTTCTGTATCCTCAATCAATGTCATTATCATCCCAAGCAACTAAATGTAACCGACCACAAAACTGAGCTTTGAAAAGACGTGTAGGAAGAGAAGGACGCAAATAATCTAACAAACCTTGTGTGGGTGGATGCAGCGTAGGCGGGCAAGTTAAGCAGTCAGTCAGTAAATTTGTCTTTTGATCATTAGTTCCAGTTGTTGAGAGAGAGCGATGGATAATGCATATGGGAAGAGGGTGTGTAAACAGAGACAGTAAGGGAATAAAGAAGAGAAAGAAAAACTGTATTTTCTGAAAAGATAAGAGTGAATTTCCTAAGATAATGTTCATAACAAGTAGTTTCTAACCCAATATGATCTTGTCATCAAGCTTACCATGCTTTAATCATTTGACATTTTCCTTTTGCTTATCATTTCATCCCAAGCAAGATGATAAAGCCACTAAGATGAAAGGGGTTACAGAGAGTAAAAGAAAATGAAAAAAAAACTTAGAAGGTGATAGAAGGTAGCAATTGATGTCGCATCTAAATTTTTGAAGGTATGCTATAGTGATGGGAAAATGACTGAAGCTGAGATGCCAGGTCAGAACCAATAACATTGCAGATTCTTTTTTGTATTTTGTCAAGAATCACGGGTTATATAGCAAAAGTACCAGACCAGATGTTGCAGAAATATTCAATATACAAATGAATAGTAGATTTATAAATGTGCAAGGATGAATGATAATGCAGTTTTATAAGAGGATGATATATGATGACTGTCTAAAAAGTATTCAACCATTTTAATATTAACAAAAAAATACCCTACATTAGTCTATTTCAAAGTACTCCTCTTTGGATATTACACGCTTATCTTCATGCCCCTTACTCTTTTAAAAACAAAATCCTCTTTCAGGATCATCATCAGTTACCTCATTACATTCTTCTGAATCACAATTTAAATGGTGATTTTTATCTTTTCATAAAATCAGAAATTGCAGGTAGCTAAATCTGGCCATTAGAGAGCTAAAATCTTGGTGACACAATGTTTAGTAAAAAAAAAAGAAGCATTTTACAAAAATTATGTGGAATTCACTTCCATTTACTTGCTTTTCCAATGGTTACAATCTTCAAGTCAATAGTCATCTCCTATCTCACTAACTTGCATCTTCTCTTTCTCTCATCAGTATTCTCATCCTTCTCCTATCCTCTTCCTGACACCCCCTGTAACCTGTCACTCTTTCTCATAACTTACCTCCTATGTAATCCTGCTCAACAGTGTCAGTAAAATGCCTTGCTTGGGGCGACATGATTATAAAAAACAAATAGTAAGTTTGATTAGTTTGAGACATGGCAATCCTTATACCAAGCCTGGCAACCATGTAACTGTTGTCCATGACTGAGGGTGGACATGTAGAGACATAAATTCATGCTAAATAACAATTACTGAGAACATTTTTAGCAAGGAGCCTGTTAGCAATGTCTAGTAATTAGTTAATTAGTGACTAGATATAATATTAGGAAGCATCTTATAATTATTGACTTATTTCCATAAATGCAAATTTACAACTTAAGTAAATAATTTTGTCCAACATTTAAACATTTTAACATAATGCCTTTTATTGTTTTTGATAATGCCTCAAAATTTTCAGCCAAACCAGATAAGTTTCCTCCATGATATTGTAGAACAACTTTGGAATACATTTTATCAACTAAAAGTATATATTTTTTCTGATTTTCAGAGATTTCACTAAGATATTACCAAGAAAATTAAAGTAAGCTAATTTTGAAATTTTTGACGCCCAAACTGGTAATGTTCTCACACTGGGTAACTTAAAATCATCTTGAAGACTATTATATAATGGCTGAGATGCAACAAAATATTCAAATGCCTTGATAAGCATATCAGAATCATGTTTTATCCCAATCCTTTGTGGTGACATAACATTAATATGCTCTCTTAAAACAAAATTCCTATCAATTTTTAAGATAACAAATTGCTTTATTGATTTGTGACCAGAGCAAAAACATTATTATTCAATTTCTGAAAAAAAAAAAATTGTATATATACCAGCATGGTAATATTTGAATCTCAAGTTTTTAAAAATTGTAATTAAAAACTTTGGATACCTCCAGTAAAAAAAATCAACAGATTGGATGAACAACTGATTGTTTGATTTATGACATGTAACTGCTGACAAAAATCATGTAGATCTATATTCTGATACCATTTTTCAAAAGTGAGGATTTTCTATTTTTCTAGAAACTGTTCCAACTCATCATTTTGCACATTTTGCACAGAAACAGAAGTTTTATTTGTTGGTTTTGATTGAGAACTAGATAATATACCTACAGCAAATGATCAAATTTTGACGGTGGATTTCTGAGTTGCACCTTTCTTGCGATAACCACACTATACTAGAGCTATTTGATTTTAAAAACTTGGAAAATTGGCAAAAATTGTCAGAGATTTCAGTGCTTTCAAAAAGCATCAAAACTCTGGGAAGAAGATAGCAAAACTCAAGTACATTAATATATTGCATGAGAAACAAAGCCAAGAATATATTCTGGACATTTTCTTTCTCCTGACAAGAAGACGCAAAAGTTTATGACTCAGTTTTGGAAAAATTCAATGCCTACTTCATGCTTAAAAGATATGTAATTCATGAAAGAGCAAAACTTCAAGTTCAATTACCAGGAGAACCAGTGGAAACCTTTCTTCATGCATTGCATGAATTATCAAAAGCAAATGAGCTTCCAAAGAAAAATGAATAAATCAAATACTGTCTTGTGATAGGACTACAGAATAAAGAAAGACCTATCCAAAAGATTGCAATTAATTCCTGATTTTAAATTTGAGAAAATTATGGAGATGGCTAGGAGCAGTGAGCAAATAATGATAATGACTGTAAGGATTTCCAATCTTACTATGGAATACTTGGATCGAGACACATTCAGCGCGGAGTATAAATAAATGAGTTGTTAAGTTACCATGTTTTGTTTTGACTTTTCAGTGGCCGGTCTCATATAATATATCTTTCCACCCTAAACCCAGTGGAACAGCACAGAAACAAGTTTTATTTGTTGGTTTTGGGTGAGGACAAGTTAATATACTTATGACAAATGATCAAATATTGATGGTTGATATCTGGGTCACACTTTTCTTGTAATAACCACTGCATGAATGGAATCAGAATGAAAAATGCCTTTTCACAAGTAACAGTGGTGTTGTCTCGAGGTATTGCTTTTTAACCTTCTTTCTCACTTATTCTGATTTTGGGGAAAACAAATTACACAAACCGTTTTTTGTTAATTATAGTTATATTATAATCTTCCTAAAACCAGATCTGATTCATGTTACATACATTTCCACCATTGGCCGGATGTGAACACTCTGAAACACAAAACTGAACTAAAAACTTTGTTAACTGTGCATAGGCTTCACACATAGTTTCCGTTTCACTTACATGCTCAAAAAAAATACAATGCTGAATTTTCACCAATAGCACCTACTCCTGTTTAAAGAAACAAAGAAAAATTGGAGCTGATCTGAGCCGAAGAAAATAATATAAAAACCTATCAAAGGGACTTCTTAAGCAGTTGGTAAGCAAACTAGCCACTATTCACAAAGCTTGCCTCAGAGGACCTCCCATCTTTATAAAGCACCCACTGAAATCTGTTGCCATAGTAAATCTCAACTCACCGTCCCTCTCCTGCCATGCGCCTCTGCTGATGACATTTTATGACTCTACTTATCTCTTTCTTTCAACCACAAACATTCACACCAACTTTTTTTTTTTTAATCATTTCACCCCAAGCAAGGCAGCAAGGCGGAAACGCCACTGATATGCAGGGGGCTACATAAATGTAAAAAGATTAATTAGAAAAGAGTGAGGAGTACAACCTAGTTAGAAAGGAACAATAGAAAGCTGAGAAAGCAGGTGCGATGACAGATACATAGGTGGAGAGAAAGGGAAGGTTATACAGGGGTGGGGAGAGAGCTAGAGTCCAGTGGTTAGTAGATGAATATTGACTTTGCATTCAAACTTCTGGAGGTCGCGGCCGTCAGGAAAGCAAGAATACAGGAGTGAGTTCCACAGGTGAGAAGTGCGAGAGAAGAAGCTGCAGGAGTTTTTTAAAATATAAATTAATAAAGATTAATTACATTTTTTCTTTAAAAGCTTTTTAATTTTGCTTGTTTAAAATATTATTTATTTTAGTTAATATACTATGCAGCCCTATTAAGTTGTGAATTTTTGAATGTGTTGCTTGCACTGAAAAATTTTCCTAGCCCTGGTTTAGACCAACAATTCTTAATATTTTTTATTGTTTTATTTCTTCATTAATACAATTAGTTATTTTCTAAACCTTCTGCTACTATATTCTTAATATAACAGTTATGACTACAAACTGTAACCTAGTACTAAGTACATTTTACCATTTTGAGCAAAATTTGGGGATAGTGAAATAAAAAAAAATATTAACTAAACTATTATTTTGCAAAAATTACATGGTGCTTCCAAAAAGTATATGAACCCCATATTCTAAAGTTGGGATGGTTTTGAATTTCGAATTAAGAATTTTCAAAGTTTATATGAATGTGATTTAATTTATTTAATTTTTATTTATTTAATTTATTTGTTATTTAATGTTACTTTCCATTGTCTTTAAGAAGGAATGACGTGATTCCAAAAGAATTCAAAATCATTTCACTGGTCAGTGTCTGTTTTAAGTTGTAGTTACATAGAAAACTAAACCTCCCTCATTAAAAGTTTTGGATAGACATGTTTCATGAGGTGGGGTGCAATGTGTATTGATTACCTCCTCTCCTATAAAATAAGATTAACCAGTTTAACATTTTTACTGTATATTTTTAAAAAAATGTAACTGGTTAATTTTGTTTTACATTTTAAACAACAATATGAGTAAAATTCAACATAATGTTTTTTAAAAACCCTTGGCATGAATAATTATTTGTTTAAATCAATGTTTTCAAATGTGTAAATTTCTGTATAATAATTTTCAAAAATGAACAGTGCAAAAAAGTTACTTACATTTTTTTTTCTTACAAGTATTGTATTAATATACTTCATGTGTTATGAAGAAAATACAAATTATTCCTTAAAAATTAATTTTATAATCAAAATATTCATTATTATAAAGAATAATAGCAAAAGATTAAATTAACTTTCTGTGTGAAATTTCCTTTTTTTGTAACTTTTGCTATTTAAAATAATTGCAAAAATGTAAAAAGAGAAACTCAATGAATGATTTTTTCTTTTACTTTTTTGTGGTATATTTTTAAGAATAGTTGTAAAATATTAATAAATTTATTGAATTTAATTTTCAACATTAACTCTGGGATAAAGTGTCATTTTTCATTAATTTTGCAGTGAAAAAAATTTTCAATTATGACTTTTATTTATTTATGAAAGACAGAAAAATTCAACATAATTTTAAAATAATACATGTTTGTTCAGTTCAAAATTTAAATTAGTATTTTTTCTATGTATTCTTCATAAGACTGATTCAGAAAAATTATTTTTTACACCACGAGTATTTTAAAAAAATTGTTAAAAATGTAACACAAAAGATAAAATACACAAGTTCAATAAATATTATACTTACTTCACTATCTTAAATAATAAACTTAAGTTAATCAAAATGTAAAGATAAAATTTTTTAAAAAAATGAAGAATTTCTTAATCTAATTCCAGCAACAAACATTCATGTGTTAAGTTAGCTGACAGTCATTTACAGGCCTCAACGCAGTGCAGGCCTGATATAAGGATTGTTTTGATTTGATGAGATCAAGTTAGAAGCTGAGCAAGGAATGGTTTGTCAATATTAATGGCTCCAAAATGAAACTGCTTTGTAACCTTAAAGAACCATTTTGACTTCCATCAAAGCCCTTTCAGAACATGAACAACATTCAACAGATCCTGCCCAAATTTGAAGCACTAGTGCTGAAATGTTATCTGGGTCTCACTAGTTGAATCATCTTTGAAAGCCTTACTCTTTTAAATAGTTTATGTGCCTTAATTGTATCAATTATTTTCTGTGAATGTGTAGGTCATGCAATACAAGAGATTTTTCAGTGGAGTTTCACTGATGATAGAGAAATCCTACAAGAATGTCTGTTCATGCCTGTGCAGTAAGATCCCCTCAAATTAGTTACCAAGTTACATCAAAGCCATATAAATGGTTTGCAAGACATTAAAAAAAACTTGATCCTTTTCAATTAAAACTAATACAGTGAACATTTTTAAAAAAATGATTATTTAAGGAATTTCTGTAGGAAGTAGACCTAAATATTTATCAGATCAGACTTTAGAAAATGAATCAAGTCAAGAATGTCTTTGCGGCATCTTGTGATACAGTATCAACAGCATTTAGAATTTCAAAATACTTGTAGAATTCATGTGCATCATCGTCAAATAAAGCAGTTATAATTATTGTTGAAGAGACACTTGCTAGCTAACAAACAAGTCTTACTGGACCATTTATAATAGATTAAGTCCTATCCTTACTGTGTGCTGCATTGTTATGACCTTGTGTCAAGCTAAGCTTAGTAAACAGAGGTGGAGTTGAGAGAAATGTTGATGTTTTTTCAATAACAAAAGAAAATTCATGACAAAAAATATTGAAAAATTTAATTTGAACTAGAAAAAAATTGTATGTAACAAATATGTTATATTGAAGTATTTTCTTATATTTAACAATAAAAATATTAAATGTGTTAGTGTATAATGAAGTCTATCAACTCCTTCATTTTTAACTTGGTCAGTATAAGAATTTTTCTGTGAAAACATCTTTTGGAAAATCTGAGCAAGTGATTGATGAATGAAAAAGATGTTCTGTAATTCAGAAAGAGTAAAAGAAAACATTTATTGATGGAAGAAATATAGCATTAAAAATAATCAAGAATATGAAAAAAAAATAATAGTGAGAGTCTGTAAGAATTTTGGTAGATTACCCTCACTTGGTCTGCCATGGCTCTATTAAGTGGCACTGTTTAGGTCTGATAAAAAGTCAAGCACATCTTTTTTTTTTTGTTTAGCAGTAGGTACATAGCAGCACCAGTATGGAACTTCTTCCCAGTGGGGTACAATATTCACCCCCACATGACTCATAACAGAATTTACACACATGGAAACACACATTTCCTAACACCAAGTTTAATGTCTTTCTTTCTTTTTCAGTTGCATACTCATGTATTTTCTCTTAGTTTTTCTTTTTCTTTAATAGTTATTTTCTTTCTCTCTCTCTTTATTAGTTTTTATTATATCTCTTTATGAGTTTTCTCTCTTTATTTATTATTTCTCTCTCTCTCTCTCTCGCTTTATTATTTTTCTCTCTCTCGCTTCATTATTTTTCTCTTTCTCTCTCTTTATTAATTTTTCTTTTTTTTTTGTTAGCTTGCATAAAAATACAAGATATTTCTGTGTTGAGATTCCTTCTTTTCACATACTCTATTTTCTTTTACCTCAGTAAATAACAACTGTCATTTATAAGTGAAAATTTTGTTTGCAACTGCTTTTAGTTAAGCTAGAAGCAGTATCTGCAATAATTGAAGTGTTTAGAATTTGGATCAGGCAGATTGAGAAGTATGTTTTCTATTTATTGTTGTTCATGTTTGGGTGTGTGTTTAAGTTCATGTTCATTGTTTTGGTTTTGCATTAAATCTTGCATATCCAAAAGAAAGCTGGTGGTAAAAATTATTCAATCAACACCTTTACCAGAAGTTGTAGTATTTAAATTTAATAACTGCTATAATATTTTCTGTATTTATAGCCTATGATTATTGTATGTATATATATATATATATATAGAGAGAGAGAGAGAGGGAGAGAGACTTTATAAAGGAAAACTCAACACATCGTTTCAATTGGTTATAAATTGGTTCTGCAGAATCTGGCAGAAATTTTGTACCAGATGGAGGATATATTGTAAGGTCTGATGATATGAGCTAATTAAACTCATTGAAATGAGCTATAGTTTATAACCAATTGAAATGACGTGTTGAGATTTAATTTATAAACTTCATATTGCTTCTGGTTAACACTCATCGAACTCTCTATATAGATTTACCAATTAATATTTTATATTAAGGTAATCTTGTTGAATTATCCTCACCATTTACAGACTGACATCTCTCTCTCTCTCTCTCTCTATATATATATATATATATATATATATATATATGAGTAATATCATTCAGGAGCCATACATGATACATGCTTGGGTGATCATGTTTTGAAAGAGACATGACTGGCTAGGAAGAAGATTATCCCGTAGTAGGTTGCCATTACTTTCTGCAATAGACTGGTTGCCAACCAAAGTAATATAGAACCCAATCTGTCTTGTTATTTAATCCATAACTGGAGGGAAGAGATGGATTAATACCTTTCCCAAGGGTATTGCACATAAGTGAATGCAAGGAATTAAGCTGGAATCCAAACTCAGCTCCGTGATTTTTCATTCTGAGCCAATATCCACTGCACCACAACGCACATTTACTCGGGTAGTATAACTATCTTAAAGAAATGTGCTCCTGAGCTTTTCCCTGTTCTCTCCAAATTTTACAACAAATGCCTCACTGCTTCCTGGTTTCCAACTGTTTGAAAGTTCTTCTCTGTCATTCTTGGTTTTAAGAACTCTGGAAAACTCTCTGACCTCTCAAGTTATTGCCCTATTAATCTCTTACCACTTTTCATCAAAGTACTCACGGCTCTAATCAGTACCAAAGTGTTTAAACATCTTATTTCACATGACCTCCTTTCAGACAATACAACCTCTGTTTCACCAGGTCTATCATTGATGTTAACAGCCATTACTGAATTTGTAAATCCAGCTCTAGTTAACAATGGTGAATCTCAGCCTTTGGCTCTAGATATCTCAAAAGTGCTCAACAGAGTTTCACATGTTGGCCTTTTGTGCAAGCTTCAGAGCTGCAATGTTGTGAAACAAATATTTGGTTTAATCCATTCATTCTGAACAAGTCATGAACTGAAGCTCATGTTGAATGAGCTTACTTTCAGTTCCTACACCGTTTCTGATCTTTTTCGGTTATCTCCTCAATGTCATCAATTCTAAATTAGGTATTTATGCAAATGACACTACATTTTACTCCTGTCTCAGTAGCAAATTTGACAAAGTAAACCTGGCAACTGCTCTTGAAAAAGACATACAATAAGTGGTTATTTGGGGCAAGAAATGTCTTGTAAATTTTAACACCTCCAAAACAAAACTGCTTTCACTTAATCACTACAGAAAATTTTTTCTGCCCACAAACAGCATGGTTGATGCTAGATTCCAAGAGTGTGACATACTGTGCCTTCTTGGCATGAAATGGAGTGACTATATTGAATCAATTGCATTATCTATGGCAATGTCACTGTGTCATGTCAGAAAAATTTTCTTTTCAGAATCCATTTTACCCATTTACAAGTCTACAATTTGTCTGTGCATTAAATACTGTTGTCATATCTGGTCTGATGCCCCTGCTATACATCTAGATATTGCTGACAAAATCAAAAGAAGAATCTGTAATATAAGCAATCCTGACCTGTCATCTCAACTTCAGTCACTTTCTCATGTGGCTTCCCTCTGTCTTTTCTATAAATATTTTCATGGCAACTGATCTGACAAGACTTTTACTCTGGTACCTTGACTAGATGGATTTAAGTATACTACTAGGCGTTGTGGTACAGTGGATATCAGCTCGGAACAAGAAGCAGGGGAGCTGAGTTCGAATTCCAGTTGAATCCATTGTATTCACTTACGCACAAATACCCTTGGGAAAGGTATTAATCTGTCTCTTCCTTGGTCGGCAACCGGTCTACCGCAGAAAGCAATGGTAACCTACTGTGGGATAATCTTCTGCCCAGTCAGTCATGTTTCTTTCGAGACATGATTGCCCAAGCGTGTATCACGTATGGCACTTAACTGACTGACTGACTAGGTTGGCAACTAGGTTCAATCATTTTACTGTTAAAATAGCTAAATTTAACAACCCCTTTTACCCCCAACAGTTTCTTTTCTTGCACTTTTCACCTGTAGAATTCCCTTCAATTTCCATGTTTCCCTGATAACTACAATCTTCAAATATTTAAATGCAATCGTAACTGTTTTTGTCCTTTCCTCAATCCTCACTATTCTCTGTATTATTTCAGAAGTATTTACTTTCATCTTCACAGATGTGTTTGCTAATAGTGCTTTTTATTTCTTTTGATCCATGTTAACTTTTCTTTTGGATATTTTTATTTTAGTGGTTTAAAAATCAATTCTTTCTTACATGCAACAACAACATTATGTTTAAAAGTAGTTAGTTTCACTTATTGTAAATCATTTTTATCACTTTGCTTCAGTCATCAATTTTCTTTAGTATGCTTTGTCTATTCAGGATGTAGGTGATCATGGCTTTCCATGACTGCATTATCCTTTGTAGATCTTAGTAAGAGTTGTTTTTTCACCATCCCTCCCAGCCCTTGATCTGCTATCCATTTGCACAAGCATGTTAGGTAGGTTACACACTCCTTTCTTTTGTCCTTAAATATTTCCTGGATTTGTAAGATTTTCCTGACCCACTTTCCTCATGTGTTCTAGAAATTTCAATCTGTCCTGTGAGTATAAAATTTTCCTAGCCATCTTTCCTCATTACGTGCCTTAGAAATGTCAGCTGTCTCTTTCTGATGTTAATTATAAGTCTCTGTTTTGTTTCTATTTTTTCTAAAACTTGATCGTTGCTTACACGTTTAGTCGAGGTTATTCTCAGTATCCTTCTGTTGAACCACATTTTTATTGCTTCAAAATTCCTTCTTCATCTGTGTTGAGATGGTTCAGCATTAACTGCTATATAGGAATAAATGGTGTTCATATTGACTCACCAGATGTCAGAACGCAACTGATATAAGTCTGGGTATTTCCAGGATATCAATGTACGGTGGTGCCACCTACCTTTTCTTATACATATTCACTTTCCATAAAACATCCTCACTACTTACACATTTAGTCCATGGTATTCTCAGCATCCTTCTGGAGAACTACATTTTTGTTACCTCTTTTGTTGTCTCTTTATCTCTGAGGAGGTTGTCCAGCATTCACTGATATTATATAACAGTTCAGCATGTCTTAGTTATCTCCCTTTAACATGACTCATGGAATGAGTACAGTATATTCCAGTGATAGAAATAATTTTTTTATTCAAAATTCCAATCACCTAAATAAGGTTAGAGTGTACAATAGCCAAAACAATGTGAATATGGTGATAAATATGAGGACAACACTCTGAACAATGTAAATAATGTTAATAATCATGAAATTAAATTTCTGATTCACTGACAAACCTCTAAAGACACTTTCGCTTTCACTGGAATAACAAAAGATGTCTTCCAAAACTAAGCAAATATTAGGAAACAGGAAAATTTCATTAGATAATATAAACAATTTAAATAATTACAATACCTCCTCTCAGAAGTATAGAAATATACTCATTTCATGATGTGGAGACTACAGATCACTTTCAGGTGTTCAGGAAGTCAAATCCTTTCAGAATTTTTTTAAAGAATGAAGGCAAAGTGGAGTTTGAAAGAGATACCAAGATAAAAAATATTGAGAGTGACAAGAGACAGTCAAGTAGAAGTCTATGATTGCCTATGTCCTGAAGGGAGACAGCACATGAAGAAGATGAAGGCAACATCTTTCTCAATGATTGACAATGTTATAAAATGAAATGTGGATCTCTTCATTATGATCTTGGCTTTTTACACTTTTCTTTTTAGCTGTCCCCCAGATGTGAAAACCAATATCAGTTAAGGAATACCTCCAAAACCACATATTTTTCAATCACTCTTTTACTGAAATGAGGAAGAAGGCTCTGGAGAATTTAATACTCACAGGATGGATAAAAAAAAAAGAAACAGGAAAAAGCAGCATGAGACATACTTGATAGACCTTGAGAAAATGGTTGGCAGATTAGGGTTTGTGAGAGATAACAAAAAAAAAAATATTGAGAGCAACGAGACAGAGCCATGTGAAGGTCCATGGTTGCCTATGTCCTGAAAGAACATGGCACATAAAGAAGATACTGGGAAAAAATATGGCATCATTATGAGAATGGTTGTATAAAAGAAAATAATGGAATCTAATATTATTGATGTTGCCAGTATTCTTTCAATTTTTGCAGTTGCTCATTCTTTCAGACAGATTGTGAGTTTCCCTAATAATTCTTTACTTGGTTTGTTCTCCTGGCTTTCCTGGCTCTTGTTGAGTATCAAAACTCAGTCCTCTTGGTAATTTGCATCACTCTGTTATGTCTGTTGGTATTTCTTTTGATTTGTTTATTAGACATGAACGCCCTATTTACAAGACTTGTTTCTGTTATCAGCATCCTGACTGAGATTCAATTCATGATTTTCTTTCCGATTCCTCTTGGGGTTAATTTTTTTTTTACCCTTCCTGTTGAAAATTGTGTCACTGGGGTTTCTTTTAGGGGTAAAAGCTGGTATCAATGCCATTTCTGAAAAACCAGATGAAACCATAATTTTCTCTATAGTTTGCACCTGCCTGATCAGTTGTTATAACACAAGAGAATCACATTTCCAGTTATACTAACATGATACTTCTGTTTACAACAGACACCTCTTTGTGTCTGCTCATAAAAATTGTAAATGTGTCCGCAATAGTCTAGTTTATTTGATGACAGAATGAGATACGATATAGCCTCTAATAAATTTGGTTCTCATGACTACTGGCAGTTCCGTAATAGTAGTATGTTAAATAAAGGTAAATCCTCTATCTTCTCTGTCTTCACTCATTTTGAGGTGTTAACATTTTCTGCTGATAAAGCAGAATTCTGTGCTCATAAATTCTCTTCAAATTCTACTATTGACTTATCTGGGTTTTCCATCAAACAAACAATATGGCTTTCAAGAGCATTAGTTACAGGAAAACTAACGTTAATTGTAGAGTGACTGGCCATGGTTGAATGTAAATAAATAACGGAAGTGCCCAACAAACAGAATTGACAAAGTTTGTAATAAACAGCATGAACAAGGAAAGAAAAGAACAGAGCAAAAATTTATATAAAACAAGCAAACAATATAAATTAACAGTAAGAAGGCAAAAAGTTCACAAACTAAAAATGGGGGTTGACACAGAACAACAAGTTTGAACAAGTGAACATAGCGTTCTGACTTTCAGACAAGTTAGACAGGGACCAAGTCAAATGAAACAAAAACTGGCCTGTTTTGTTGGCATTTGTGTGCCAATAAATTGAAAAGGGACAATTTTTTTGCAGCCATTACCATTCCTGACGAAAACCTACACCCACCTCAGTCTAATCGATGAGTGTACTCAGTTTACTGCCCCTAATCCCAGCATTTTATGGAGTCAATAAATACAAACAAGATACATGTAAACATCTATGTATGTTAGTGTGTCTAAATATTCTCAGATAAAGTGTATCTGTAGTAGAAACAAAATGATTAATTTTTTTATGATTTCTAGAAAGTGGTTCTTTCAAAACATTCCACCACCAAACACTTCTTATTTCAAATACATAGATGATTCTTTACTAATATACTGAAGCCAACTACACTCTTCCCTTCCTACATATGAAGTTACACAGAAACAATAGCAAACTCAAATTTGATGTTTACAAAAAAGCTACCAACTTAAACGGCCTGATTAACTTCCACTCAAACTACTGCCAAAACTTAAATCTGGTATAATCATGGATCTCTGCTTAAAAGTATCAAGAATTTGCAGCACCCAATACCTACCCAAAGAAGAAACATATATCTAAACTTATTTATAAATAGAACTTTGTGTGTGTGTGTGTGTGTGTGTGTGTGTGTGTGTGTGTGTGTGTGTTACCTATAGACTCTGAAACAGCTGAACCACTCTTCTTGAAATAAGCGTCTGCAAGTGTTCTTAACTAGGTTTTGCGTCGAGACACCCCCGATAAATATCGAAAATCGATAATCAAAAAAATCAGGTTATAGAAGTAGTGGTCCGATTTTAATCAAATTTGATCCACTCATAGACAAAGACATAAGAAATGATATTCACAAGTTTTAAGGTTGCAGTTCTTACAATAGTGCAGAAAATCAATAATATATATATATATATAAGTCAAGATGTTTATGTGTGTGTCTGTTTATCTGCCTGTATGTCTGTATTTTTTCATCCCTTTTATTTTAGTTTTTGCTTCGGGTTTGGCTCTAAGTAGGTATAATTGTAGTTCTTAGTCTCAGCCATGATACCATTTACTCAGAGGACTTATTTAGCCTTCAAAATTCTGTTTACGACGAAAAAAACTTATTTGATATCAATACCAGGAAATCAAAATTTGACTTACATCCATTCATTTTTCTTTCAGTCTACGGTTTCACTTTAACTGGAAACAACTATTGCTTTTTAGTCTTTTGTGCTAACGTCCAAAGAGTCTGAGCTCCAGGACCATGGATTAGTTTTAAATCTTTCATGACACCCGAGCAACGCCGGACTATACTGTTAGTCATACATATTCTCAATAACTTTTACATAATTTTCATTTCATAATTTTTCAAGATGTTTGTATACGTGTCTGTTTGTATTTATTCAGCCCTTTTATTTTAGTTTTTGCTTCGGGTTTGGCTCTAAGTAGGTATAATTGTAGTTCTTAGTCTCAGCCATGACACCATTTAATCAAAGGACTTATTTAGCCCTCAAAATTCAGTTTACGGCGAAAAAAACTTATTTGATATCAATACCAGGAAATCAAAATTTGACTTACATCCATTCATTTTTCTTTCAGTCTACGGTTTCACTTTAACTGGAAACCACTATTGCTTTTTAGTCTTTTGTGCTAACGTCCAAAGAGTCTGAGCTCCAGGACCATGGTTTAGTTTTAAAGCTTTCATTACACCCGTGCAACGCCGGGCTATACTGCTAGTAAAACATATTTAAAAACTTCCAATATCTGTATCACTTCATCTACAATGCAAAAAGAAAGGTAAGAAAAATGCATGAATGTAACAAAAGAATATTATCCACAATATTATCCACAATATTATCCACAATATTATCCACAATATTATCCACAATAATACACTAAACAAAAGTACATGCATTACACTACCTACCAACTTCATAGCATCCCCCTATTCAAAACAACTTTCCCCCAACAACATTGAAACAGTCACAACCACTTCAAAAATCATTAAAGATATGATCAGAACTAAAAACACCTATAACAATAATAATTCAGAAGAGAGTTGACATAAAATAAATTGCTAAAAGTTTTTCTCACAATACACTGCGGAAACGTGTAGAAATTTAAAAACATATGTATGAACACAAAAGAGACTAACAATTTAACAAACGCACTTGTCAGACACAGAAATAAATTCAACCACAATTTTGATCTAAAAAATGTCACACTCATCAAAAGAGAAAGTAATTTACTAGGAAAGAAAATTTTACCACTGTTGAATATTACCAAAATATCAATCTACATCCAGGTCTTTTACTCAATGTTAACTTTCTTGAAAGAATTACTATTTTCCCAAGCCAACATACACAACAACAAATCTAAACTTATTTATAAATGAAACTTTGTCTGTGTGTGTGTGTGTGTGTGTGTGTGTATGTGTGTATCCGTTACCTATAGACACAGAAACGGCTGAACCGATTTTCTTGAAAATGTACACAGTTATACTATAAGCATCTGCGAGTGTTCTTAGTTAGGTTTTGTGTTGAGGTAACCCCAATAAATATCGAAAATTGATAATCGAAAAAATTGGGTTGTAGAAGGAGTGGTCCGATTTTAATCAGATTTGATACACTCATAGACAAAGACATAAGAAATGATATTCAGAAGTTTCAAGGTTGCAGTTCTTACAATAGTGCAGAAAATCGATAATATATATATATATAAAAGGCAAGATGTTTATGTGTGTGTCTGTTTATCTGTCTGTATGTCCTTTATACAAATCCACAATATTTATCCAATTTTCACCAAACTTCACACAAATATTCTTTAGGCAGAATCTGAGCTCCAAGACCATGGATTAGTTTTAAAGCTTTCATTACACCCGAGCAACGCCGGGCTATACTGCTAGTATGTTAAAAAATCAAAAGAAAAAAGTTAAATCTATCACTTTAGCTTTTGAAGATATGCTGTACAAATGTCCATCTCATATCATAACAGTCTCCATTTAAAAAAATTATTTAATATTACTCACTTTACTTTATACCATGCTTTCAATTATGAAATTTTGTGTTCTCCATATTTTTTGTCTGACCTTTCAACACTCTGATAAACATTCATGAACATTCTCAAATTTATAAGCTTTGATAAACCAATGACATTCTCGCATCTGTATATAAACACATGCGACATAATATATCCTATATTGCTTTGATAAAGTTTCTCAGAGGACAAGATGCATAGGCTAAGGATAATTTTTCCTTTTGCCTCTTTTTATTCATTTCATATATATATATAAATATTTTTTTTAAACATATATTTTTAAATATAACAGACAATGAATGTCTATTATGTTTAATCATGACCTGTTCTAAACATTGTATTTGGCTTTAATTTCAGGTGAAAATAAAGACAAAAATTGTTCAACATTTGGACATTTTTTTATTATGCTGATTCTAAGCTTTTGAGCCATCTTCAGAGAGTTTACAGGGATGTTAACATAAAGACATCCACCATCAAAGATGATACTATCTTGTGTTGACATAAAACATTGCTATGTGATGATAACAGTCACTGAATAGCAGATGCAGGTCATAAATTTGTAATGAGGTTCTATAACATCATACTACGTGAGAGACCAAAATGTTAACAGAACTATATGTCTAAATGCAATGTAATGTGTTGTGACTAGATTGAAATGTGATTTTACTGAGTGTGGGTTGCTTTGATTTAACCTAGATGGCCTCCAATATCTGAAAGTTCTTTTTACTGTATGTATGTGTGAGTATTATTGGGTTATCAACTAAAATCTGTCTAATATTACCTACATGGCTGTGTTTTTCTAAGAAATGTTGTTTAATTGAACTATGATCAGAAAGTTAACAGGTAAGTCTATGGGAGAATGTGCTTGTCGTAAAACTAATATATGTAGTGGGTTTTTTATTAATACAAAAGATACAATTTCTGAACGGGCATGTAAATTGATACACTACATTGGTTTTCTGTAGAGGATTTTTATATAACAAAAAATTATCTGCATTACATCATTTTTTTCATAACATTTTTTTTCTTTATTCAAAACATTTTATTTTTTTGTTGGTCTCTTGCTCAACTGCATCCCACATGTAATAATCAAGAAGGTTGCAATCCGGTGAGTTAGGACGCCACAGGTAAGGGGTAATATGGTTGTAGAAATTGTCTGAAAGTCATGATTGGGTTCTTGTGTGATGTGGTGCAGAGTCCTGTTGCCAGACATAGGGTCTTCCAGCAGTGACCCTCTTGACCTAGCCCAGCATTACTCCATTAAGGCAGTCAACACAGAGGTAAGCTTTGTGGGAAGATGAATGGAGACATAATGTCGCCATCACTAGAGATCATGATTGTGTCATGGTGCTCAATTTATGGATTAATATCTTTCTCAAGGCTATTCGCATGGAAGTGAATGCAACAAATTTAACTGAAATTGCTTTCTTGTTCCGAGTCGATAACCAATGCACTACAATGCACGCCCAATATATATATATAATGAAAAAATGCTGCCAAAATACACACAATTTAAATTACATGATCCAGCAGCCCAACACACCATCACCACCTTGAAATATAAATGGAGCCTTGTGAAAAGGCAAATTGAAATAGCGAAAGAAAATCTTGACACATTATACAAGAACAAACATGACCTCTACAACAAACTGAAAGATATAACTACCTCAAACCAACTAGAAGAAATAATACTCAGACTATCCAAAATCACCGCAAAATCTGAAGCTGAACACCGTGCTAAAATTGTCAAAAAACTTAATTCACTATACAATGGCACGATCACTCTTCCCAAAAAATTCGATACATTCATAAATCTTTCCAACCACCAACTAACTAAGCACCAAGAAGAATTACTCAACCTTGGACCTAACTGCCATATATACCGTAAGTATAACCAGCTTACTAAAAAAATTGAAATAGAAACGCTCTATCAAAGCATCACTAAATTACAAGATGAAAAACTTATAACCGTTAAACCCGAACTGAAAGATCTACTTAAGGCTGAGGCAATCAAAGATCGCCATGATAAAAGCAGAAGCTCCTCAAAAATTCTATCGAAACAACTAAAAAGTGCCGCGCACGAACTACGCAACCACCTTCACATAATTGTAAAAAAAGCTGACAAGGCTAACATCTTTGTTGTACTTAACAAATCAGATTACAACACAAAACTCAACCACATACTCCATGACCACACAAAATTTTAAAAAATTAACAAAAACCCGACACACCAACTAAAATCTAAACTTAATAAACTCATTAGTGCCAACAACGCTGATCAGAATTCCTTAAAACTCCCTAAAATTATTGGTGACTATAAACCTGGTTACATATACGGAACCATAAAAACTCATAAACCTAACTATCCTCTCCGCCCTATCATATCCCAAATTCCTACTCCTGTATACCAGTTAACTAAACATATTAACCAGCTTATCACACCCTACCTTCCGAGTAAATACAGCATAAAGTCAACCCTAGAGGCAATCCAAATCCTCAAGAGTGAAAAACCTAATAATGAAATCATAGCTTCACTTGATGTGGAAAACCTTTTTACTAATGTACCCGTCAGTGAAACTATTGATATAATTATAAGAAATGTTTACAGTAATCCTTCATTACCCCCACTCAAAATTAATCCCAACATCCTAAGAAAAATTCTACTAGCTTGTACTATTGAAGTGCCTTTTGTTGATCCAAACAACACTATATATATACAACGTGACGGAGTCTCCATGGGTTCAGTGCTTGGTCCGATTTTTAGTAATTTCTACATGTCTAACCTTGAAAATACTACCTTTGCAAAATTTACAAAACCATCAATATATCTAAGATATGTTGATGATATCCTACTATCAATTAAAAATACTAATGAAATCTTACAACTTCAAAAACAGTTTCAAAATAACTCAGTTTTAAAATTTACTTATGAACTTAGCAAAGATAACAAAATTCCTTTTCTTGATATATTAATTAACACTGACAACAATAAATTTACTATCTCACCGTATCAAAAACCTACTAATAAAAATCCCTCCACACTCAATTATATTAGTGAATGCCCCCACTATTACAAAATAGCCATTATAAAAAATCTATTATACCGTGCAAAAGTCAATTCATCTACAAATCAGATCTTCTACAGTGAACTAAAAAACATAAAACAGACACTCATCAATAATAATTTTCCCAACTACATAGTTGATGAACAAATACATTACTTTCTTAAAAAGCTTAACATGGAAAAAACAACACATGATACTAACCCAACCAATCCTAAACATATCACTCTCTTATACCGTAGCCAGATGCACTCCAACTACCAACTAGATGAAAACATCCTAAAAAAACTCATAAATACTAATATTTCTCTGACAGACTCTAACAAAAGAATTAAGTTCATTATATATTACACTAAATCCACTACATCTAATTCATTTGTCCGCAACGACTCTTCCCCCACCATTAGTGATTTGCAAAAGACCAATGTAGTATATAAATTCATATGTCCATTTAGAGAATGTATCTCTAACAACCTCAATAATATCTACATCGGCCACACCACAAATTCGCTCTCACGGCGTCTGACGTTGCACTTAAATAAAAATTCAAATATATTCCGTCATTTAGAACAACACGGTTATCAACGCACACTTCTGAGAAAAACGCTTGTTGATAACACGTACATACTCAAACAAGAAAATAATAAGCAGAAACTAAAAATCCTCGAAGCACTCTACATTAAACAGTTTAAACCTGGTTTGAATACAATCAATTTCGATATTTCCAACAACGTACTCAAATGTCTGTAATCAGACCAGGGACCACAACACCACTATTTTGTCACTGTCTTCGGCCATCCGCCACGGTAGGGATGGACTTATATTTTCAATTCAATTATCTTTATTGTTAATAGCTTAAATGTTCTATGTTTACTGTGTGTTATTATTTACTCTTTGATAATGGCTTATGTGAGCCGAAAGCTTAGACCTGATAAAAAATTCAACAAATACTGTGATTTTTTGTTGTCTTTTAACGACATCACCATCAAGTATATCAGACGGTATGAACGGATCCTACACAAAATTAATAGACAAAACTTGTCTATATTATTCAATGAAACCTGCATTAATGAAAAAATGCTGCCAAAATACACACAATATATATATATATATATATATATAGACTTTGATAAACAGTAGCTACTCTGGCATGTACGCATCGCTCATTCAGTGAAATGAATTAGAGCGCGCTAGCTATTGGGTGTGTATAGTGATATGCGCTAAAAAGTCTGCCTACTTCCACCGAACGCCCATAGCCCAGAGGTAGAGTCGCCGACTGACGCCATTTCAGTCAGGTTTCAATCCTGGGTAAAAAAGCAATCAGAGTCTAATTGTACTGATGAGCTGTGATACGGCGAAACAGATCTGCCTGCGGATGACAATATATATGTATATATATATATATACACACACACACACAAATACACACATATAGACAAAAAGAAGCTGGAATAATGATAATGTTTGTTGCATTCCATGTTGTCACTTTAGTTTCTCTGACCCCAATAGCACATCATAATAAACATATTAACAAAGGTAGATTTCTTTTTCATATTTACTTTATACCAGAGGGACAAGTGTGGTAGCATTGATTCTAGGAGGTAGCAGGAGGAAGATGGTTAGCACACATACTGATTTCTTGACATCATATTTCAAAATTCTTCAAAATTCTTATTGTAGCAACCACTCTTTTATATCCAAAACTTAGACAAAGGTAATCTATCACTGTTCCATGACCACAAGGTTTTTTGACCATTATAGCCCAGCCTTCACATTCTATAACATCACTCAAAGAAGTAACTGACTCTTCCTGCCATGCTTTATATTTACAAGAATCAAAAATAGTGTATTGTTGCTATAACTGGCTAAACACAGTCTCCATTTTTCAGCCTTGACAGAGTTCAAAAGAAACGAAGAAAAGAGTGCTAGACTGCTACGTGATGTCAGTTCTTCAGTACGGCTGTGAATGCTGGACAATATCATCGAAAATGAGGAAAAAACTGGAAGCGGCCGAAATGTGGTTCTACAGAAGGATGCTACGGATATCGTGGACTGAGCATACAAGCAACGACGAAGTGTTAGAAAGAATGGCAACAAAAAGGAAATTGATGCTGAACATCAGGAAGAGACAACTGAAGTTCCTGGGACATGCAATGAGGAAGGAGAGCCTGGAGAACCTGATACTGACTGGTCAGATAGAAGGAAGGAGAGACAGAGGAAGGCAGCGGATAACATATCTGCAGTCTGATCAGGTGGATGACGGAACGGGGGTTGCCAAGAGCAACAGGAGCAAACATACTAAGAGCCACAAGGGATAGGAAGACGTGGAGATCCATGATCGCCTACGTCCTGAAGGGACAGGGCACATAGAAGAAGAAGAAGAACACTTCAATCTTGACCTTTCTTCTAGTCATAGGTAAATCATTATCATAATTTTGGCTCTCTACCACTCCTTCTCTTCCATTTATATCACATACCTTATCCATCATTACCATTTTGACTGAGCCTTGTGGCACCCAAGCTACTACATCCTTCTCACTTGCAAGTGGTCAATTATGACAAAGAAGACATTTCTTATTCTTCCTTTCTCTTTCTCATGCTGTTCACTTTCCTAAATAAAGTGAAACTGCTATCAATCAGAAAACAGCAGGGAGATTCTACCCATTAATGGCCAAAATGGTTAGGATATCACTCTATCTTTTCCATGGCAACTGCTCTGATGAGCTTTTTATCTGGGTGCTTCAACCACATCAGTTTACTCATGATATTAGATAGGCATCTACATCTTACTTTTTTACCATCAAAATAGTGAAATACAACTGCCTTTTCTACTCTAACAGTTTCTTTTCTTGTACTTCATAGCTGCAACTTCCAAAAGTTTAAATGCAATGTCAATTTCCATCTTCCATCTCCCTGAATTTCATCCTTTCTTCATCACTCCCTTCCTTCTCTGTGTCTCTTGGTAAGACCCTGTGCACTACTGGTGGTCCTGCTTTGCTTTGATATGATTAAAAACAAAAATAATAACAAAACTAATTATAGGATTAGATTCTACCACAAGTCAAAGTAAAGAATTTGAGTTACATATATTTAAAGGTTATTAAAAAGAAAATGGAAGTTTTATAAGAAACTGTCTTATGTCAGAAGAATCGGTCAGTTAATTGCTATATGTGATTCATGCTTGGGCGATCATGTCTTAAAGAGACATGACTAAGAAGATTTTCTCACAGTAGGTTTCCATTTCTTTTGCGGTAGACTGATTGCTAACCAACGCTATGGAACCCAATCTGTCCTGTTATTTAACCCATAGCTCGAGGGAGAAGAGAGGATTCATACCTTTCTGAAGAGTATTTGTGTATAAATGTGATAGGTACCGACTTGATGGCTCGACTACAGCCACTTTCCCACCGACGGGATGTTGCTTCCCTTTGACTGTTTTATAAATACTTCCATGACCTCTGCTCTAATGAACTTAAGTCACTGGTGCCTCAGCAACAGGTGCTTACTTGTGCAACCAGACTGGCAACTGGGTCTCACCCATTCACAGTTAGATCAACCAAATGCAGATGACAATTCTACTCCTGTAGCTTCTTTTCTTGCACTTCTCGCCTGTGGAACTTGCTTCTTTATTCTTGCTTTCCTGACGGCTACAACCTCCAGGAATTTAAATGCCATGTCAATACTCATCTCTTAACCACTTGACTCTAGTTCTTTCTTCACCACACTGTATCTCCTTTCTTTTCTCTCTACCTCTGCAACTGTCATCACACCTGTATTCCCTTCCTGATCTTGCTCCTTTCTAACTGGTTCATCCTTCCCTTCACTCTCTTCTATCTTTTTACTCTTATGTTGCCCCTTGCACATCAGTGGCATTACCGCCTTGCTCAGGGTGATATGATTAAAAAAAAGAAAAAAAAGAAAAAAAATGAATGTCATGAATTCAAATGGAATTCAAATTCTCTCTGCTGATTTCCCATTCCAAGCTGATATCTATTACACTACAACACATTTCCTCACACCACAAAGCACATCCTCATAAAAAAAATGACTATTTAGTAATGTTTATTAAGGTCAACCTAACCACACCCTAATAGCAGGAAGATGTGATCTCAAAGTATGAGGAAGATTGTGGAGAGAGAGAAGGAAAGGAAATAAAAAGGCTGAAAGAAGTTCATATATTAATAGTTGCAATTTCATTATTTATGCTATTTACATGTGAATTATTCTCTTCTCTTCAGTGTTATCAGATGTTGTTCCCTCCAGCCTTCATCAAGTATATTTTGATGCAGGGAAACTACAAGTAATTTAATACTTAATTTAATTTAATTGTTCTTGTAGATTGTCCTTGTCTAGGAATAGCTTGTCTAGTTATTATTTTTAGTTCTGCTCAGTCTTCATATTTATGGACCAATACTTTAATCTATTATGCTATTCTTAGCTTTTTACTTTAAACGGACCAGTTAATATATATAGCACGAAATCATTCCTGAAAATGATTTTATCAGATCTGGAATCAATCACATGACAAAATTTACATATATAACTTTCTACCTATGTAACCCCCTGCATAACAATGGCAGTATAATGCCTGCTTGGGGCGATATGGTTATAAAAATTTAAATGTAAAGTCAATAGTCATCTCCTATCTCCCTAACTTGCATCCTCTCTCTTATGCTCTCATCTCATTTCTGCAGTATTCTCATCCCTCTCCTACCTGCTTCCTGACACCCTCTGTATTCTGTCACTCCTTCTCATAACTTTCCTCCTATGTAACCCCCTGCACAACAGTGGCAGTATAATGCCTTGCTTGGGACAATACGCTTATATATATATATATATATTTATAGTCATCCATATACAAGTTTGTTTTACTGTATCACAGCTCATCAGTGTGACTAGACACCCACTTGCTTTCAGCCAGGATGAAAACTTATATATATATATATATATATATATATATATATATATATATATATATATATATATATATATATATATATATATATATATATATATATATATATATATATATATATATATTTCATTTATATATATATATATATATATATATTTCATTTATGCAACCCAGATTTCTACCATCTGCTGTCTTCGGGCAATTTGCAATTGTTTATTATTGTAAATTGCCCAAAGACACCAGATGGTAGAAACTTGGGTTGTGTCCTATAACTCGTTTACAAATGAAAAATATTCAAAAGTTCTACAATATAATTGTATTGAAAACTTTTTAATGAAACTGTATAATTATTTAATTTAATTATAACCAAAAACTAAGTAATTAAATAATTATCTCTCTCTCTTTCTTTCTCTTTCTCTCTCTCTCTCTTTCTATATATATATATATATATATATTTAAGGAAGATTTAACTGATTTTTTAAGTTTTTCCAGTATCCTAACATTTTGTTGGCTATAAGGAATATAAGAATTGTCCATAATTTTTATCTTCCCAAGCACTTTTGGCCACTTTTATAGCCATTTTTAAGGGTGTTTTTGTTTCTGCTATTATATTTTTCTCATACTTTGACTTTTACATAATAATTTATTTTGTTTTTGAAAAAGTAACATTCATTCCAATCTCTCACTGGCTGCAGGTAACTGGAAATCGTATGAGCATCTTTCTGTTTATATATATATATATATATATATATATAATTTTTAATTTATTTGTTTATACATTTTTAAAATATATATAACCACACACAGCTTATGTTATTCTAGGATAGGGATACTTATTGGTCAGCCTATTATTGTAATAATTGTTTGGAGAAATAAGCCCTTAAGATCTACTAAGCAGAGGTTCAAAGCCTGGAGTGTAGTTCATTCAGGAAAGATTATACACATTGCAAAAATACTCATATGAACAAATATCTATTCATACAAGCAATTTTATTGTCAACTGGGATAACTGTAGGTTTTCAAACTTTGAGGTATTTGAAATGCCAGTAATGTTGATTTTCTAAGTAGACTAACAATCTGTGCCCAGATGATTGGCCCGACACAATTCTTCTTACTCTTGTCTCTTCCACCCCACAACATAGATATTTGCTAGTAATTCATACAAGCATAAATGTCTTTCTCTTTGAGGCTATATTTATATGATGCATATGGCACCAATTCTTCCCCCATCCCTTTGTATTTCTTTGATAAAGAGAAAGTTCCACTCAGACAGGGTCTCTCTGCCCTAACTCTCAACTTATGAAACAGAATCTTACGAATGTTTCTCCAATCACTACAATATTAATCTCTTTTCGTCTAGTGTTAACTGGTATCTATCCTACATATCCTTATATCCATTCTTACTTCCTTTTTTTTATATCCTTGTAATAGCTTCATTCACAAACTTCTCTACCTTGACTGACTCTTGGGCCTTGTACTGGATGATTAACAGTATTAAAGTAGAAAAAGAAGTCAAAGACTACAAACCTCTCCCAAGGCAATACCAACATCATCTCAGTGATTAGCAAGAGATGATAATTATTAAAATGAGAAAGAATAACTGCAATGAACTTGATCACTCTCAAAAGTGAACAAACAAAAAATGAACTCAACTGCTTTCAAAACTAAATGCACACTTAAGATGAAACAGGGGAGTTAATTCAGTATTTAAAATGATATAATTCAGTATTTGGCATTTGAAAGGTTAAAAATTAATTATATTAATAAAACTAGAAAAATAGCCCAGAAACTTTATCCCATAATGGATCAAACCCAATATTTGATCAGTTCATGTCAGTCGTGAGACTAATCCTCCCTGAAAGTTTCATCTGAATCCATCAAGTGAGTTTTGAAATATCTTGACCATGGACAAACACAACCAAATACAATATCTCTCCCTTAAGGCAGAGGTAAAATGTTTCTTTGTGTTTTAAGCAACATGTCCTTCAATGAATTGTGACGTATTGTGTCAATTACCAAGCTCAAAGCAAAGATAAAGCATGAAATTCTGAAAGTAATGTCATATGAATCTTCATTAAATTTTCACAGAAATATTCCATTAGATTTCATATACACATCATTTAACTTAATTTTTGTACTGTTCCAAGTAGGGTTTCATTATTATAACAACAATTAAACTCTTTCAGTAGAATTAATTGCTCTAAAATAATTTCAATTAGTACAGTCACCAGTTACCATTCTTTTGTGTATATGTCGGTGTGCATACACTTTTAAGAAATTATGTGTATTATGCAAATTTACAACATATCAAGTACCTATATAAATATATGACCAAAGCTCTCTCAGGTCTCACTTAAAAACATATGGAAACCTACCAAACTCTACCCATAACATATTTGTCAATCTTTTCTCGCACTTCCTGCCTGTGGAATTCCCTTCCATATACATGCTTTCCCAACAGCTACAATCTCCAGGAATTTAAATGTAAGACATCTCCTATCCAAATAACTCGCATCCTTTCTCTCAAGCTCTTTTTTCCATCCACTCCACCCCCATTACGCCAGTATTCTCATCCATCTATTACCCTCCTCCCAACATCCCCTATAACTAACCCCTCTTTCTCATCACTTTTCTTTATGTAACCCCCTGTGCAACAGTGGCAGTAAAACTACCTTGCTAGAGGTGAAATGATTATAAAAAAGAAGTATCATCCACATGTAAAAAAAAAAAAGGCAAAAAATAATTGGAGCATTATTAATGAAAAAAGAAAGCTAACACTCAATAATATCAACTGTGAATGCGGCAATAATGTGCTGACTATGTTTGAAAAATAAAACATTCCTATGACTCTACATATATACATAAAAAACTCTCTATATTAAGTTAAAAGTAAAATAAAATTCATTCATGATAATGGCTAAAAGAATAACAAAAATTGCTTGAATAAATAAAATTTCAGACAATTTTTATATCATTTATGTCATGAAAAGAAAAAATTATAAAATCCCCTGAAAAATTATATAAGAAACTTAACCACAGCACCTTTCTGTCATTTTTAATGAAACTTGCATAAAAGAGGGATTGCTGCTTAAATATACAATATATCATCTATTGAATAGGTGGAGAGGCTCATCCCTTGTTCCCTGTTTAGGATGTGGTTTCCAGCTTTCTTGTTTCCAATCTTTTCACTCTTTTCTTTTTTCTTTTTTTTCAATCGGAGTAGATAGACTAAACTATCGCCCGGTTCACACTCCATCAACGTCTATTAAACAGGTGAAGAGGCTCATCCCTTGTTCCTTGATTAGGATGTGGTTTCCAGCTTTCTCTTTTCCAATCTTTTCACTCTTTTCTTTTTTCTTTTTTTTCAATTGTAGTAGATAGACTAAACTATTGCCCGGTTCACACTCCATCAACGTTTATTAAACAGGTGAAGAGTGCTCATCCCTTGTTCCCTGTTTAGGATGTGGTTTCCGGCTTTCTCTTTTCCAATCTTTTCACTCTTACATAGCCCCCTGCGTATCAGTGGCATTACTGCCTTGCTCGGGGTGATATGATTAAGAAATAAAATATATATATATATATATACACACACACACACACACACACACACACACACACACACATATGTATAAGGTGTGATGGGTAAATTGTTGTCATTTTTATTTTAATTTTATGCATACACATTGTTTCTTTTTTATTTTGTCATCTGCATAGTATGGTAGGGTCATTTGGGCACCATCTGTCAGAAAAAACTACGATGACACAATTCATTCTGTCAGAAATTTTGAAGCAGCATACTCTACTACGTGGCATTCACACCAGAATCTCCAATATGAACATTTCAGATCTGGAGACAATGCAGTGGATCTGTAAAGGGTTGGATGATATATCCAGTCAACATCAGGATATTTGAAGTGATCACTAGTGATTGCGACATTACGCTTCCAATCCTTTTATTTTCTTGTAAGGCCTTAGACACATCATGGAGGCTTATATCAAGTACCTTGAGGAGGTAGTACTGCCCTGGATCAAGAGGGTGGCTGCTGGAAGACACTATGCCTGGTAACAGGTATCTGCATAATACCATACAATCAGAAGAACCCAGTCATGGCTGTCAGACTATTTCTGCAACAACATCATCCCTTACATATGGCCATCTAACTTCCCAGACTGCAATCCCCATGATTATTATGTATGAATTGCAGTTGAGTGAGAGACCAGCAAAACTCCTTTTAATACCAAACATGAACTGAAAGCAAGGATTATGGTAGCATTCGCCAACTTAAACAAGGAGACTATCCAAAAGAGATACAGGAGATTCTGAAGATGTCTGAAGGCTGTAGTTGAAGCCAGTGTCAATTTTATAAAATAAATTTACTGTTTAGTATTTCAAGATACGTCTGTAGAATTTTGGTAAATATATCTGTTAAAATGTGATGTCGGCGTTATTTTCATTTTTGCATAATTTAGACAAGAATTCATCCCTCACACTTTGTATGCGTGTATACAGTATATATATATATAATGGCTGTCTACTGATTTGCAAGTATAACTAGTTAATCCCTGTTGTAGTTGCCTGCTCATAAACATCTGTGTTTCTTCAACACCCAAAGAACCAAAGTAGAACATTATCTAGTGTGACCAGGAGTTGAATTAAGGCGTGTATGCTCAAACACTCAGTCATGATGACATCTGACTTCTTGCTAGCACTACTATGAATGGCTTCAGAACAGTTTCAACACACATTTTATACATACATACATACATACATACATACATATATATATATATATATAAAATGTGTGATGAAACTGTTCTGAAGCCGTACTGATGAACTGTAATACAGCGAAACAGATCTGTCTGCGGATGACTATAGTATTTACGCTCTCACAAACTGATTGAGCACTCTGGAAGAGTGGGAGGCTTAGTAAACAGTAGCTACCCCTGCATATATGCATCGCTCATTCGATAATGAATTGGAGCACTCTAGCTGTTGGGCATGTCTATACGCACTAAAAAGCCTGCTTTCTTCTGCTGGACACTTGTGGCCTAGGGGTAGAATCGCCGACTGACACTGATTTGGTCAGGTTTCAATCCTGGGTTAGGAAGCGAACGGAGTCTAAGCCATACTGATGAGTTGTAATGCAGCGAAACAGATCTGTCTGAGGATGACTGTAGCATATATATATATATATATATATATATATATATATATATATTTAATATTAATATTAATTAGAATCGGGTCTTTGGGATTTACCTTTCTGCTTTTCCTTTTGGATTTAAGTTTTTAAAAAAAAAAATATATATATAGTGTATTGAGGCAGCAGATAATTTTCTAAAAACATATATTGTTAAATATAACAGACAAGAATGTCTATTAATCATGAGTCATTCTTAACATCGTATTTTGGCTTTAATTTCAGGTGAAAATAACGACAAAAATTATCCAACATTTGGATATTTTTATTATGCTGGTTCTGTGCTTTTGGCTCACATGAGTCATCTTCAGAGAGGTTACAGGGACGTTAACATACAGACATCTGTCATCAAAGATGATACTATCTTGTGTTGACATCAAGCATTATTATTATGTGACGATAACAGTCACCGAATAGCAGATGCAGATTGTAAGTTTGTAATGTCATTTAATGATGTCACACCACATAAGAGACCAAAATGTTAACTACAGAAGCATATATCTAAATGCAATGTAATATGTTGTGACCAGATTGAAATGTGATTTTATTAAGTGTGGGTTGCTTTGAATTGATGTAGATGGCCACCAATATCTGAAGGTTTTTTTACTGTGTGTATGTGTGAGTATTATTGTGTTATCAACTAAAATCTGTCTAATATTACCTACAAGACTATGTTTTTCTAAGAAATGTTGTTTAATTGAACTATGATCAGAAAGGTGACAGGTAAGTCAATGGGTGAGCTTGGTTGTAGTAAAACCAATTTTGAAGTAAAAATACAATGTCTAGAACAACTCATTATTAAACATAATAGGTATTCATTGTCTGTTATATTTAACAATATATATATATGGGCATACATACAGGTACACACACACACACACACACACACACACACACATAAATATTTTCCTGGTGTTAATACAACAGTGTTTGCCCGGTTCACACTCCATCCATGTCTATTGAACAGGTTAAGAGGCTCATCTCTTGTTCCCTGTTTAGGATGTGGTTTCTGGCTTTATCTTTTCCAATATTTTCACTATTACATAGCCCCCTGCACATCAGTGGCATTACCGCTTTGCATTATTACAGGCTACAAAAGACAGGAAATTGTGGAGAGCCATAATCACTAATTTCTTGAAGCGATATGGTACAAAAATGGGCATCTACTTCTCCTAACTTTTAATTTCCTATAATTATCTATCTGAATCCAGTTGAATTCCTTGCATTCACTTAAGTGCAAATACCCTTGGGAAAGGTTTTAATCCATCTCTTCCCTCCAGTTATGGGTGATACGATTAAAAAAAAAAAAAAAAAAAAAAAAGTATAACAGAGCTATTAAGTATATATTCACAAATATACATATCTCTGCATCTATAGCATGACTCGGAGTTTCATGCAGCAACTTGTGCATGAAAGTCTGAATCTTGCAATAAATGTAGGATTATTATCGATGAGTTTTGTTTTCCTAGTTTTAATCTATTCTATAGGCATCAATCATTTTGTTAAGATAGGTACCCCACTTTTTTTTTCAGGCTTTGTATAAATAGAGTTTGTTTTTGTTAGTTTTCCTTCATTGCTTGGTTTATTACATGTCTTTAGAAATAAATTTTATTGACAAAACATATTGAATTGAAAATTTTCAAAATTGTCTTATATATATACCATTCTGTTAGGTTCTTATCAAACTTTATATATGAAATAGATGTCATTTTATGTTTTTTCAGATAGAACACATTTAAAATTCAGTTAACATCAGTAACTAATATTTTATTTTATATACAACATATTTATAATAAATGTAATATCTGTTAATAAATTCCATAGTTCTCTTACCCTAATGAGCACATCTGTGTCTGTGAAAGTTTGAAAAGATAAGACATTGAACTTTTTCTTTATTTATTCACTATTTCTCAATGTTGAGCACTTCATTTGTAAAAATCAGCTTGTTTTAAATGTCATCCTCCAGTAAGTTAAAGGTCAAAATGATTTGTTTAATATAACATATCCTTATTCTTTTCAATTATATATAAACTAATTAAGGAAGTTACTCCTAAGTTACATATTCTCTTTAAAAGACACTTGTAAAATTTTGTGTGTGGTATTTTATGCTTCTTCATTATGTGCAAAGTTCTGATTTCTAGTTGCTTCCTTCTTAAGACGTAATGGATATTATGTCTCACTCACTCACTCACTCTCTGCTTTTCCTTAGTTTTCAGCACATATGAACAATAAACATCCACCTACATAAAAATGATGCAATTATAAATTGGGCACAAGATTTTAATAAAGATATTTATCTAAACCAGAGCTTCCCATTTTTTTTGTATTGTCTACACACATTATAAAAATTGTCTTTTGCAACACTTTACTTAAGATTTTTTTTCAAATTTAATAGTCAAAACATATATAAAATGAAATCAAAATTCAACAAAAAAATAGTTAACAATTTAAGGACAAATGGGTAATTGTACAAAAGTGTAATGAAACACCAATTTTTGTTTGAGCAAAATATCAAATTTATTACAGGCTACAAAAGACAGGAAATTGTGGAGAGCCATAATCACTAATTTCTTGAAGCGATATGGTACAAAAATGGGTATCTACTTCTCCTAACTTTTAATCTCCTATAATTATCTATCTGAATCCAGTTGAATTCCTTGCATTCACTTATGTGCAAATACCCTTGGGAAAGGTTTTAATCCATCTCTTCCCTCCAGTTATGGGTTAAATAACAGAACAGATTGCATTCTATAGCCTTGGCTGGCAACCAGTCTACTACAGAAAGTAATGGCAACCTACTGCAGGATAATCTTCTGCCCAGTCAGTCATGTCTCTTTTGAGACATGATCGACCAAGCATGTATCACATATGGCCCATAACTGACTGACTGATCTGAATCCAGATGACTGGATTTTATGAATAGAAACAATGAAATATTCACTCATGGCACCTGTATGACTCCATTCTAGATAGGCTGCTTGTTGCTTGAAGTAAATATGCTTGTTAGACTTTTTCAGTTTTATCTAAAGCTCTGAAATGTAATACTTTAATTATTCTCAGTATTTACATTATTTGGACTATTGTCCTCATCATTGTTGTCATTTATATGATGTTTCGACTGTTGTACACTCCAACCTTCTTCAGGTGCTAGGAATTTCAAACTGAAACCTTTATTACAATCACTGGGGTATACCATTCTCATTTCTTGTGTAGTAGTAATGCTTCAATTGGATTGGATTGGATTATTCTATTAATTAGTACAACTAGTACCCTTATATCTTTCTTTTATCACTACATTTTGGTTTAGTGGATTCTAAGGCCTTCCCCAGGTGTAGGATGCATCCAGTAATCTCCAAGAAATCTTAAACAGAATTCTACCATTTACTTATTTTTTTAATGTCTGTTGACTTTCAAGATGTGCATTGTAGTGTAATGGATATCAGCTCAGAGTGAAAAGTCGGGGAGCTGAGTCTGAATTTCCAGTTGAGCTCATTATATTCACTTATGCACAGAAATACCCTTGGGAAAGTTATTTATCCATCTCTTCTCTCCCCAGCTATGGGCTAAATATCAGTACATATTGGGTTCTATAGCCTTGGTTGGAAACCAGTTTACCACAGAAAAAAAAAGCAACCTAATGCAGGAAAATCACCAAAAAAAATGATCACCCAAGCATGTATCACATATGGCACTTAATTGACAATCTTCTCAGCCTAAAAACTACCTAAGGCTGTCAGCAACTTTATTATAATCTCATCTGGCACTGGTAATTTGTTTGTTTTAATCTTAGCCAGTGCTGATCCAATCTCAGATTATGGACCCTTCCATTATTTTATGTATTATAGGTTTTTCTCTACTATTATTATATGAGAGAAAACCTCTGTATTCATTCTATAATTGTAATACCTTCTCGTTTTCAATATATTTTTAACTTTTCACAAATATTGACAAATTTTTGTAGGCATAAGTCATTACTTCATGATTTAATTCTTATTGATCTTTTTGCTATGTTTCCATGAAAAGGCTTCATAGGCTCCAGAAAATAACAATCTCAACTGTTCCTATTATATGATTTCAAATCAGGCCACGGGGCCACAAAGGCTCAATGAAACATCAGCTTGGCAGCTTGGCAGTAGTATTATTAATGTCAGAATGGCAATGTTTAATTTTTGTGCCTGCAAAAAATCAGTATGTGAAAAGGATGTTTTGCTTTTTCTCTTGTTACCGCTTTTATTTGAACTAATTTCAATCCTTAACAATGTTTGTTTTAAAGAGCAATTATTAGAATTTTAATAAAATATGACTATGAATTTATACATTTTCTTTGTGCTTGAGAATTTACAAAAAATAAAAAAAAATAAATATTATTTATTTATTAGACTGTTTATTTACAGAAATAATTTTATATCTACATTCTAAAAACTAATATAATGAAATATCTATCATATACCAATTTATAAATAAATAAATATGAAAACAATTTTTTTTATTCATGAATTTATAAACATTTACTAAATCATAAAAATGTCAACCAGCTATAATGAAATTTTTATTATTTACCATTTTATAAAGTTCCACTTGATTGGCAATTAACCAATATTTTGCCAACCATTTCAAAGAATACAATTTTCTAGCTGTGCCAATTGGTTTAATCAAAGTGCTCAGTGTCCACTATTCATATAAGATTTCTTCATCAGTCAGCACTTGGCTGATTTTAAATAAATGCAAACTGACATTTTCAGAAAAATTACAGATTTAATTTTTTTTTTAAATTATGCTTTTCAACAAAGAGTAGAAAGTGGGGTAACTTATAATTGCTGGAGATTCAAGTTTTACGTTATTGATTAAGCCTCCTTGATCCTCAGTCACAATTTAGAAAAAACATTGGAAAATTAAATTGAAATGTAATCAGACATATAAACTAATTTAAGAAGAAAATGTATCATGCCTGGAAAAAATATTTATTTAAATTTTTTTGTTTTATAGTTTATAGATATTTTTATAAAATTATGGATAAAAACAAGTTTTCATAATTACTTATAAAATCATATTTTATAAATTTTTCAAAAGATTTTAAACAGAGTTTTTTTTTTCAAATTTATTTCTTTATAAAGTGATAAATAATAAATATTACAATTTACTTTGTTCACATATTTTATCATCTTTCAAATAAACATTGCTGAGGGAATCTTGGTAGTTTACAATAAATTTTTTTGTTTTATAGTTTATAGATATTTTTATAAAATTATGAATAAAAACAAGTTTTCATAATTACTTATAAAATCATAAATAATAAATATGGCTATATAGTTGGTCTACATATTTTTATAAATTTTTCAAAAGATTTTAAACAGAGTCTTTTTTCAAATTTATTTCTTTATAGAGTGATAAATAATAAATATCACAATTTACTTTGTTCACATATTTTATCATCTTTCAAATAAACATTGCTGAGAGAATTTGGGTAGTTTACAATAATAGTGGTGTCAAAAGAAAAGCGGTCCCTTTGACAAATCGTTTTTTGGGGGGGTGCAAAGGTTTTGTGGCTGTCCGAACTATACAGATATGGTTTCAGAAATTGCATTCGGAAGATAAGAGACTTGGACTGAGCATAAACTACAAGAAAACAGAATGCTAGGTTATCAGCAAAAGGATGAACCCAAAATGCAATTACAGGTCAGAAATAATAAAATCAAACAAATACAAAAGTTTAAATATCTGGAAAGTGTTCTAACACATTACTGAATAAGTCCCAAGCCTAACACATAGATGGTGCCAAAAATAAAAAATCTATATAATTTTTACAAGTACTAACCTTCAAATGGCATGTGACAAAATTTTGGCTTAATCTGAGTTTACAAATGATTTGAATTTTGTGTTTTGATAAAGCACTGCTTTCTGTTGGGAAAAATACTGTTCAAGCAAAGCAATGGCTTGATAAGTGTTATTCAGACTATACTTCATTGGAAACAAAGGTTAAGTGCTGATTTTAAATGTGGTCATACAGACACAAATGATGCTGAATGATCAGATTGCCCAAAATTGGCAGCTGTCCCAGAAAACACCAAAAAATTCACAAACTCATTTTGGCCAATCGCAAATTGACATTGCGTGAGATGGCAGAGGAGATGAAAATATCAGAACGCAGTGTATTCACTATTTTGCATGAACATTTTTCAATGAGAAAGCTGTGTTCAAAGTGGGTGCTGTTGATCAAAAACAACAATGTGTCAATGATTCAGAGCATTGCTTGCAACTGTTTCAATGCAACAAGAAAGAGTTTTTGCATAAATATGTGACAATGGATGAAACATGGATCTACCACTTCACTTCAGAGTCAAATTGATAGTCAGCTAAGTGGACGGCAGCAGGTGAAAGCTGTCTAAAGTGACCAAAAGATGCAAACATCAGCAGGTAAGTTTTTGGCCACTGTATTTTAGGATGCACAAGGTATTTTGTTTGAATACCTTGAGAAATGAAAAACCATCAATAGTGCATATATATAGCATTATGGGTGCATTTGAAGGAAGAAAGCACCAAAAAAACAGCCACAAATGAAGAGGAAAAAAGTAATCTTTCACCAAGACAATGCACTGTGTTACAAGTTGATTGCAACAATGACAAAACTACATGAATTCCACTTTGAATTGCTTCTGCATCCACCCTATTCTCCAGATCTGCCCCCCCAGCCACTACTCACTGTTTGCAGATCTGAAAAGAATACTCCAGGGAAAGAGAATTGGCTCCAATGAAGAAGTGATATCAGAAACTGAGGCATATTTTGAGGACAAAGACAAATCATTCTACAAAAAGAGCATTGAATTGTTAAAGAAGCACTGGAATCAGTGTATCACCCTAGAAGGAGATTATGCTGATGAATAAGGTTGAATTTTGCCTAAAAGTTGTTGTTTATTAGTTAGGCCCGGGATTTATTGAGTGATGTATTAGCAGAAGGCAGAACGTGTGACACTAAGATCTGAAGATGTACTGGGATGCCCAACCTTACCATTCCAAATGCTAAGACAGAAAAGTTGTGTAAGAAACAAGAGTACTGAAAATCTGCTATAAACATTAGTTCAGTCTTCTCTTTGATATTATTTTTGTCTGAACTCACACTCTCATAGTCAGTGTGCATAAATACACGACATGACTGAAAAGTTTGTAGCAATCACATATATTGATTGAAAATGATTTGTGTTTTTGTCAACTGCTCAGTATATTAGGATCAGTTGGGTACCATCTGTGGCAAAAAGCACACCATGACATAATTTGTTTTGCCAGAAATTTGAAAACAGCATGCTGTACTGCTTGCCATTCATGCTGGAAGCTTGGATGCAAACATCTGAGAGTGTTTGGGTGTCAATCTTAGGACAGTGTAAAGGATTTGGAAATAAGTGATATATCTATTTAATATCAGGGTGTTTGGAATTATCACTGGTTATAAGTTATATTATATATGTCCTACTGTATGACAGCAAATGATGGACAATCTCCTCAAAGATAAGGAAGAGACTTGAAGCAACAGAAATGTAGTTTTATAGAAAGTTGCTGAGAATACCATGAGCTGAACATATGAGCAACAACAAGATTTTGGAGAGAATGGAAACAAAAAGGAAGAGGCAGTTAAAATTTCTGTCGCATGTAATGGGGAAGGAGGACATGGAAAATTTGTTACTTACAGGGAAAATTTGGGGAAAGTGGGACAAAGAAAAGTAGCTTGTAACATATTTGATGGGCTTGTGCAAATGAATAGCAAAACAGGGTTTGAGAGAATGACAAAAAGGCAAAACTTATTAAGAACTACAAGGAAAAGGAAGATGTGGAGGGCCATGATTGCCTATGTCCTGAAGGGACACTGCACATGAAATAAGTTTTGGGTGTAATTTTTGGTAACCTGAAGCATAAAATTGTTTCCCCAAATATAGAAAAGTCTGGTAGAAAAGGAGTCTCATTATTTCCTTGCAAGGTGAGAAACGTCTGGCATGATGTGGGGAAAATGGCATCTAATTTAACGGATAAAAAGACCAATCAATCTATGTGAATGCTTCAAACTTTTCAGTCACATCTTTTATTTGCGCACACTGATTATAAGAGTGTGAGTTTAGACAAAAATAGTGTGAAAGAGAAGCCTGAACTGATGTTTACAGCAGATTTTTAGAAAGAAAAAAATAAAACAAAATTAAAGATGAAAACTTCCATAAACCAAAAAGGTCAACTCAACCTGCATTCTATCAACTGAAAACCTTTTTCAAATCTGCTGGCATTTTTCTCTCTCTTTTTATGTATTTTTATGTTGAGATTAAAACAAATTCATGTTCTACTTCACAATTTTATTTACACAAATCTTTCACAATCATAGCATTATTCTTATATGAACACACACACACTCACGCACACACACACGCACACATATACATATATATATGCACACAACACACACATATATGTGTGTGTGTGTGTGTATATATATATATATATATATAGAGAGAGAGAGAGAGAGAGAAACACACACATATACACATAAATATTTTTTTTATTACTATAAAGATTATTTTTAGTAGGTACATTTATTTGAAAAAAATAAACTTCAGGATGGCAAATCTAAAATATAAGTACCCACTAAAGATAACATTTACAGTAAAGAAATAATGTTGGAAACACACACACACACACACACACATATATAGGACTCGATTGATGAAATGACAGCATTTTATATCTTTAGTTTCATATATGCATGCTATTTGTTTATAATTTCGTCAACTGCAGAGTATAGTAGGGTCAGTTGAGTATGCTCTGTAAGAAAAATCACACCATGATGCAATTTGTTCTGCCAGAGATTTGGAAACAGTAAGCTGTACTGCTTGCCATTCACAGTAGAAGCTTCAATACAAGATATGTGTGTAATTTTGATATGAGATGTGTTTTCATTTTTTGTGTAATTTAGAAGATAATTTATCAATCACACCTTTATGTATATATATATATATATATAGGTAGAAAGAGTTTGTCTTTTTAATAGAGCAAATTCATGCTGGTTTCGAAGTTTCATGAGGACACCATTTTGATGTTCTCCCTCGTCAGGGCTGTTTGAAAGGAAAATTGTAACATGTTCAGAGCGGATTTATATAGAAAAATTGCTCGAAACAGCAAACATAAATAGAATATAACAGTTGTCAAATTCCTATTCTTACAACAGAGTGAAAGTTTTTTTTGAGATTAATGTTTGTTCACTGCAATTGGAGATTTCAAGTTTTTTTTTCAAGTTTTGACAGATCAAAAAGTCTCATCAAGGCTTTTCACCAAAGCCTTACGGAAACAGCCAAAGTGAAGTCTTTGTGACGGCAACAGTAAATTCATTTTGTCTCCTTAGCTTGACACAGCAACAACTCTTGACTTTAACTCTTTCTTGGTTCTTTCATCTTTGGCCAGGACTCTATTGGAGGTGTGTTATTTGACTTTAACTTTTTTAAGTCGGTCGGCGGCAGGCTTCTCTACATTACTTTACATCTTCAGCCAGAACTCTATCAGAGGCAACCATCACTGTCTCTACGGTTGGCCCCCTTGACATGGCACTTATCACTGTCTCTATGGTTGGCACCCAACTGTGTGGCAATTATCTCTGTTTCTGTAAATCTTTAGTCAAAAATTCTATGGAAAGTGACTACTCTTTTTGGTCATGGCTCCCAATTTGGAACACTCCTCTCCCAGTCATTACATCTCAACTGGTCCCAAGGCTCAGCTCCAACTGATTTTGGCCTTCTTGGCTCTGGTATTTATGCCTGTCCCAAATTCTCTTAGGGGGGTGCATGACAGACATGGAGTATCCATTCAAATCAAATCTTTAACCAATGAGATTACTCCCAGCTCACATCATGAGGCAGAGTGATGTTATTCTCTTGGTTTAACCAATGAAATAGCAATATTTCTATTGATGTAATTTCTTTTCTTCTTCGCAATTATATCATTTATTTTTTCAAGTTTTCAAATTTACAAACATTTTCCCAGCAAATTCGGGAATTAATGATCTGACCTTTTTTAACCTCATCAAAGTTTTTGATAGACATGTTTTGACTACCTATATTTTTCACTTCCACCAGCCGTAAAAACCCAAGGCTTTTTTTACACAATGGCGGCCAACAATGACCTCATCTGACCTATCATTTTTATACCTGCAAAATATATTTTTCCCTTTTATTCTCTTCAATTTTCAGGGTTTTTTTTCAGATTTTACAAATTTTGTAATAAATATTCTGTTTTCAACTTCTTACCTCATATTGCAATTGACCATAAACAATTTTATCATCTATTTGGCTTATTTTCCTCTATTCATATTGTGATTTCCAATAATCTGCAGAATTAATAATATCACTAGTACTAATTTCTTTTCCTCCATCAAACAACACTTAGGATTACATTTTTTTCTTTACATGCAATATTATAGTATTATATATTTCCATATGCAATATTATATCATCATATTTTTCTATATGCAATGTAATTATGTGTTATAAAATAAAACAAAATGAAAACCGCCATAAACCAAAAAAGCCTGCATTCTATCAACTGAAAACCTTTTCCAAATCTACTGTCATCTTTTTCTTTCTCTTTTTATGTATTTTTGCATTGAGATTAAACAGCCCTGATGAGTGAGAACTACCTCGCTTGGGGTGAAAAGATTATTATTAAAAAAAAAGAAGTATATATATATATATATATATATATATATATATACTTTTTTTATACACACACACACACACACACACACACACACACACACACACACACACACATTGTACTGAACACACCTGTTGATTTTGATGTATGAGGGTTGAGCAACTCAGTTCTTAGAACCAAACAGCCGGACTACCTGCAAAAATGATTCAATTATATTGCTGAAGTCTTGTGTAGAGCCAACCACACTTTTGAAAGAACCAAATAGAGAGAACTGGTACACATAATGTACAACAAGGTCTCCAAATGCCCATCCTCAGGTTTTGAATTCAGAGTTGTCCTTCTAGACTGATTACCAAACAAGGCTAAAGAGCCCAGTCTTCCCTACTATTTAATGATGGATTTCTAGCTTTTTATATATATATATATATATATATATATATATATATATATATATAAGGTGAGATGAATAAATTATCATCTAAATTAAATAGATTCACACACGTTTTACACATAAATTGAAATTTAGTAACTCAATGTCACCCAATGGATTTTAATGAAGAGAATAGCAACCTTATGTAAAATAAAAAAAAATTAAGTCAAGAAAATAAATATTACCAATTTAAATGTTTACTTAAACTTTAAATAAAATTTAAACTTAAACATATGTATACTATTGGGATTTATTAGTATTTACTGAAAAAAAACATCTATATTAAATCTTCAGAAATACTGGATTTATACTGAGAATTAAATTAAAACCTAAAATGCTGAGGTATTAATCCTAGTTTTGACCTATTTGTTGGATAATCTCCAGTGGTGCCTTCACAAAACTTTGAAGTCAGCAAAACTCTGTTTACTTATGTGACAAACTTCTCTACATTAGTTTTATATATATATAAATATATATATAATTATTATTATTATTGATTATTACTTTAGAACATGTACAAACTACAAACTACTACAAAATTGTAAATTTTGTTTCAACATTGAAAAATCAATATCTGATCAGGTTGTTAATAATGACAGTATTATTAACTACCTGATGAGACATTGTTCTTTCAATGTCAAAACAAAATGTACAATTTTGTAGTAGTTTATAGCTTGTACATGTTCTAAAGTAATAAATAATTATTAAATATTCATTGTTCTATTTTTATATTGAGCACTGTTTTAAATTAATATTTTGAATGTTGCAATTATTTTCTTTGTTCTTTATTCATTTCAATATTTTTTTTTTTAATCATGTCACCCCAAGCAAGGCATTCCACTGCCACTATAGCGCAGGGGGTTACACAGGGCGATAGACGAGTTAGGATGTACATAGGGGAAGAGCTGGAGAGAATGGGAGGGTTAGTGTGTTAGGAGGTGTCTATTGACCTTACATTTAAACTCCTGGAGGTTATAGCCATCGGGGAAGCAAGCATGCGGGAGGGAATTCCACAGTCGGGAAGTGCGAGAAAAGAAGCTGTTGGAGTAGAAATTGCGGTTACATTTAATCGGTTTCACTGTAAAAGGGTGGGACCTAGTTGCCAATCTAGTATCTCGTGCGAACTCACACCTAGGGGGCATCAGTGATTTAAGTTCATCAGAGCAGAAGCCATGAAAGTATTTATAGAAGAGGCACAGGGAAACCACGTCATGCCGGTGAGAGAGTGACTGCAGGCGGTCAGCTAAGTCGGTATCAATCACATTACAGATTCTTTGCTGTATTTTGTCAAAAAGCCCGAGGAGAATAGCAGGGGCACCCAACCAGATGTGGCAACAGTATTCAAAACACGGGCGGATGGTAGATTTGTATAAGTGCAGGATAGATTCAGGCGGAAAGAATTTCCAGGCCCTGCACAGAGAGCCAACTTTCATGGCAGTGGATTTAGCAATGGATTTGACATAGTCATTCCACTTGAGGTCCACTGAGAGTGTCAGGCCAAGCAGGCATAGTGTTTTACTCTCTGGGAGGCATGCCTGTTCCATGCTAATGGAAGGGAGGTGCGGTCATCTGTGGTGGTTAATTGACAGCAGCTTTGTTTTGGAAGAATTCAAATTTACGAGCCATTTCCTACCCCAATCCACCACGGATTGGAGGTCCTTTTCAAGCTCAGCCGCAAGGTTTGCCTTATCATCAACACCAGATTTTTGATCAAGGTGAGCGTATACTGTAGTATCATTGGCATACATGCCTACTTGTGATCTTATGGCATCGGGGAGATCATTGATGTAGATTAGAAAGAGTGTAGGACCTAGGATAGAGCCTTAGGGGACACCCGCGTTTGTAGGGTAGTTCTGTGAGGCATGTCCGTTTAAAACCACCTTCAGTGTGCGGTTGGATAGGAATGACTGGATTAAGTCCAACAAAAGTCCAGTAATGCCGTAGCTTCGCAGTTTCCATAGAAGGGCGGCATGCCATACTCTGTAGAATGCTTTAGAGATATCCAGGGTGACAGTTTGGGCTTCACCATTCTTGTCAAGAGCCTGGTATATAAACTCGGTGATGGTCGTTAGCATATCAGCAGTAGACCTGGTGAAGCGGAAGCCATACTGTTTGTCCGATAGGAGCCCGTGGTCCGTGAGATAACCACTCCGCTAGATCATTAAATTTAAAGTATTGGAATGAAATGAAGTAAACTTTTTGCTGGTACCGCCATTGGAAAGTAGTTTAAACATAACACTACAAATATTATTATTAATTTTAGCTTACTTAAATTTTTTAAGTTGCTTTTTTTATTACAACTTTAATCAGTGTGACAATCTACAGTAGTGAGAAGATGGCACAAGATTGGAATTAGAAGATAAGCACATAGTGGGATTTGAACACACTTTTATTTTACCTCATGTAATCCTAGTGAATGCCAAACTGCTTTAACTGCTAAACCTTAAGAAGTTGACATCTTTGTAGAAGATTAAGTCCTCAGTGTTATTACTATAGTGGATTAACAGCCTGAGTTAAGATGAAAATAGTTATTCAGTTATTATTTATAATCAGTGATGATAAAAAAACATCGGTTAGCAAAAATAACATAGGTAAGGATTAATATTTCTAGTACAATTCTAGTACAACTTAGAATGGTTATATAAGTTATATTGGTAAGCTTTGAAGATAATATCTCTTTTCCCCTTATGAAAGAGTTCAGGCTCGTTACTACCAGTTAGGAAACAGCAACCTGAAAACTGCTTAACCTGTTACCCTCAATATGAAAAGTCAATAACACTGATAAGTTATTTACTTTTCTCGCACTTCTCGCTTGTGAAGCTCTCTTTTAACGAGTCAATATTGCATTTAAGTTATCAAAAATCAATGTCGTTCATTATCTTTTGTTTTCTGAATTACTTTTTTTGTTCTCTTTCTTTAATAATGTTTTTCTTTTTATCTTATTCTTTCATATTGAATAACTCCTTGCATCTTAGTTTCTATATTGCCTTGCTTGAGATGAAATGATTAAATAAAATGAAGTCCTTATTTTCTCATCTATAATATAACTTTTACGATATTTGTCAGTTATTTTTTTTAAGCATTTCTCATTTATATCATATATAAATCTAAAATGCTAGTATAATCTCTAAGTCTTTCTTCATAGAAATTAACTTTAGCAGGGAAGTGCTGAAAAGTTTTGGGTCTCACCAAGAATGGTTTAATAAAACTCTGATGTTTGGTCATATTTAAGGAAGTGCGTCAGGCTGAAAACTTTTCAGTACCTCCTTGTACATTTAATAACTTTGTCAAAATTTCTGGGAACAAATTATTCTTTTAAATGTTATCTCTTCTGATCACACACATTTACTATTCATTGTCCATGAATACCAGCAAAAAAAAAAATAATAAAGAAATCTCTTAAAATTGAATATATTACTTACCTTATATATCAAGGCATACTGCTGCTTTGTTTGGACTGCCCGTGGTCTTTCAAGTCTCATTCTGTACACACAATTGAGAATATCCACTGCGTGTGACTTGTCAAACATTTTGATACCAGAATCAATGGCTACAAATGTACCTGTCCGACCTGTACCGGAACTGTAAAGAATAAGCCAAATTTACATTAAGGTTTTTTTGAAAACATTAAAGCCAATTGAAATGCTAAAAATCCATTTATAAATCTAAACATATAAACAAAACTAGAATAATAAATTAATAATGAAAATTATTTGAATTCTTAGATGAAGTATTTTTATTTTTGGCTGATATTTTTTCATGATCAGGAAAAAAGCCATTACAAAATATAATTTTGCCCAAGGATAACTCATAAAAACAGGAACAGTTTTGGCTATCGCTCCTGAGATAAAAAGACATATGTGCACACAATATGAATTTGTATTCTTATCCAGTATGTCAAATATTCTTATTACTTAGTAATAAAATATTATGTTGTTATGGTAATTCTGGTAATTACTCAACACCACTCAAAGCAAATACCCTTTATATATAACTATGATGATGGAATATTTCATTAAAAATTTCTACTTATCAAAAGTTGGCACACTTGCCACTTATATTTGTGAGGGATGACTCCATATTCAGAAGAGTTGACTCTTTCTACCCTGTTGTATTGCCAAGGTGGCAGTACAATACCCAGATGATGTGTGCTGGAGTATTTATAGCCCAATATCCGAGCTAATGGATATTAAGACAAACAAAGATAAGACAGAACAACAAAAATTAGAAAGAAAGAAGAGTTGTTGGAGTCTCAGAGACAAGTCTGATAATAATCATCAAGGATACTCCCAATTCTTGATTGCTATCTTTATTTATATAACTATTCCAGTCTAGAGGCCATTCCATATTTAAAAGTGCTAGAGAGGTTTCAGCTGCTCTACAACACATTCATTCAGAATTTGAGAGTAAGTCGAGGTTGTGAATGGACTCAAGCTGTACAATTGTTTGCTTTCCCAGATGGAACTGTGATGATCAGATACCAGCTATCCTGTGAGAGTCCTTGATGGGAACCAGTTACTAGATGGTTCAAATGGTTTTTTGTTCCTACATCTGGTGATTTATTTGCACATCAAAGCCACTTTGCACTTTCACCAGAGTTTCCCCTTCCTTCATTCTAACTGGGCAACACATTCCTTTTTTTAATTTATTTTTGTTTGGATAACTTTCCTTCTTTTTCTCCAATTAGTATGCACTATACTTGGTGAGTCATGTGACATGCAAAAGCTAATTAATGGAGGCCCATCCTTACAGAGATAATAGCTATTTGGTAGATGATGCTAAAAGAAGATGTGTTCTTGACTTGTGAGTAGACATTGTGTCTACTCATAAGTCAAGAATGCATTTTTTATAACATGATGTGGTGGACTTGTGTGTAAAGACAGCCTTTTGTAACATTCACTAGCATGCCTTTTGAGGGGCAGAGAGAAGGCATGTAATACATTTCTCTACACTTTTCAACAAAACAAAAAAATAAATTTATATTCTTCTGATGTCTCATTAGTTATCTTTATTTTCTTGTTATAAATGGTTGGTTAATTATCTGCTTTTAATGGCTAAATACTACTAAGTACACTCAATATATACTTAGTCACTCCATATTTCTTTCATATTAGTTTACTTTTGATAGACTGTATATACTCTCATATCATGTACATTTTGAATACCTAGTATATGTACTGGTAGTAAAATGCTAATTTTAAATCTCCTGCATGATGCAACCCCCTTAAGATTAACTTAAAAATTAGGTCTTTAAATTCACGTGATATGCATATATACAGTAGGTATTTTAATGATTCAAAAACGTTCTTTCTTTATGATTGTCACTAAACAACAAAAAGTTAAAGTAAAGAAAGCAAATTTGAATTGTTTATTTATTATTCAGTCATTCAGTTAAGTGTCATATGTGAAACATGCTTGGGCAATCATGTCTTGAAAGAGACATGACTGACTGGGCAGAAGATTATCCTGCAGTAGATTGCCATTACTTTCTGTGGTAGACTGGTTGCCAGCCAAGGCTATAGAACCTAATCTGTCCTGTTAGTGAACCAATAACTAGAGGGAAGAGATGGCTTAATACTATTCCCAAGGGTATTTGCGCGTAAGTGAATGCAAGTAATTTAACTGGAATTTGAACTCGGTTGCCGATTTCTTGTTCCAAGCCGATATCCACTGCACCACAACACGCATCCCACATATTATTACTTATTGTAAAATATACAACAATAGCTAGGTATATAATATTGCAAGGTTCAGTCATATGAGGCTGAAAAATTCTCACTATGAACTTTTGAAAATCTGAGCAAATGACAAAAACATCAGTTTTTTTAATCTCCTGAGTGAGTATTTTTCAGCATGCCTTTCTATATAATATTTCTACACCTATCTCTCCACCATATGGCCTTGTGTCAGTCTATACCAAACCTTATAGATATCAAGAAACATTATTATTACCTACAACAAATATAAATAAACTAGCTGAAGTCAGTTAAGTGTCATACTTGATACACGCTTGGGTAAGCATGTCTCAAAAGAGGCATGATTGACTGGACAGAAGATTTTCTCACAGTAGGTTGACATTACTTTTTGTGATAGACTGATTGCCAACCAAAGCTATAAGACCCAATCTGTCCTGTTATTTAACCCATACCTGTAAGAGAAGCGATGGATTAATACCTTTCCCAGGGGTATTTGGTCATAAGTGGATGTAACAAATTCAACTGGAGTTTGAACTCAACTCTTCAATTTCTTGTTCTGAGCCAATATCCACTGCACCACAATGCACATCCAGACTGAAATACCCATCTGTAATGGGTAAGGGGTCATGACTTGTATTGCTGCTAGTTATACTGATAGTGAAACAATTTGCTTTATTTAATTTATTGATAGTAAGTTTCCAATAAATAAATACTATAAAAAGTAGAAAATATTTTTTTGTGGAAAAATTGTTCTATAATATTGCTATTTCAAAACTTGCAAATATTTTGCTAGTTAAGCTATTAATAATGAAATAAAAATTATAGTTCTACACATAATGGTTCCAAATGACAACTGTTACTCTGAAAAAAAAAAGAAATACACAACTACAGTTTTTTACATACCCACACAAACAAATAAATCTATTTTCCCATAATATTTTGGTCTCACTGACAAAATGAGAAATTCAATTTACCCATAAAAATGGGCATCCAATATTAAAAAATTTGAATGTTTTATACGTTATATATTTAAACAGTTTTTTTTTCAAGTCGTAAGGTCATTGTGCTTCCTCATCAAATAAATTCTGTAATTTATGAATATAACTGTGGCTACAGTGTCAGTTACCACTCAACGGCTTGACAGTAGAATGAAACGGCATGTTCCACTGAAAATTAGGAACCATACCAAGCAAGAAATGAACTTGTCCACAACACATACTGTCCCTCAACTTGCGAACATCTTTTAAAAAATAGAAGGTGTGCTATGGATTTTGATGTGAATTGGTTTTCTGTATTGTCCAATTCACATTTACTTTTTCATTTGAAGGTGCAGGGGTCTGTTTACATCAGGTCTTGCAGACCTTTGCTGTGTAAACAGCAAGAGTGTTTGCTGGGTCTTGCTGTGATCAGTCTCTCACAGTTTATTCCCCCTTTTCCATTATTGGCCATTTAATTTTTCACAACTCTTACATTTTACATCAAGTTCTCCCAATTAAAAATCTTTGATAAATGGGAGCAAAACCGGTTGTTGTTTTTTTTTTTTATATTTTATCCTCATAACATAAAACATAAAAATTAATGAATATATATATATATATATATATATATATATATATATATATATTTTAATTCAGATACTTCAATCCAAGGGAAAAAAGCAGGAAGGTAAATTCCAAAAAACCCGATCCTAATTAATATTAAAAATTTATTTTAATATTAAAAAATGATACAGGAAGAGAGCTCCATGTAATAAAATATTACAGAGCAAATATATATATTAAAAAAGGATTAATTCAAAGATATTGAATAGCCATTTCGATATGAAGATCCCCACGGGGGACGACACATCACCTCAGCAACAGAAAAAACCTTTCAGAAACTGGAGAAAAATTAGTCTACTTTTCCTTTTTAAATAGATTGCAAAGAAATTAAAAAATAAATAATAATAATTTTTAATAATAATAATTTTTTTTTTTTTTTTAATAATTTTTAATAATAATAATTTTTTTTTTTTTTCTTTTCTTATTTATTTGATTTTATTCTATCTTTTTCTTTTTCTTTTTCGTTTTCTTTTTCTTTTTCTTTCCCTTTATTTTTATTTTTATTTTATTTTTTTATTTTTTTATTTTATTTTATTTTATTTTATTATTTATTTTTTAATTTCTTTGCAATCTATTTAAAAAGGAAAAGTAGACTAATTTTTCTCCAGTTTCTGAAAGGTTTTTTCTGTTGCTGAGGTGATGTGTCGTCCCCCGTGGGGATCTTCATATCGAAATGGCTATTCAACATCTTTGAATTAATCCTTTTTTAATATATAAATATATATATATATATATATATATATGTGGAGGGGGGGTTATAATTTTTGTTCACACTATTATTCTCATGTGTATTGTTGTTATCACAATATTTCGACCATTTAACTCAAATTGAAATTGAGCCCTTTATTTAGTCTTTGGGACTAAATTGTTCTCATACTGTGGTCCATGTCGAGGGATGTTTTGTTTCATTATTTAGTACAGTTATTATTCATCCTGTTTCTCCCTGAGTCTAAGTTTACACTACCTGGCACATGGATTGAACTCACAATTACTATGCCCCAAATTCTCATATTAACATTTTAACTTTTCTACTTAGACTCAGTGGAAACAGGACAAGCAATAACTGGACATCAAATAAGACTTTTACAAGATATCTTTTGGCATGGACAGGAGAATAAGAACTATCCCTACAGATAAAACAGCAGGCTTAATTTGAAATTCCTTGATGGTTACCTGGATCGATAAGCACCTAAAGAGAGCTGGCAAACACAGCATCTGAAACATTGTGATAATAACAAGAGAAATAAGGATAATAGTTTGAATGTAAATAATAACTCCTCATCCCAGAAACTCAGGTAGAAATAATTTGTATATTAGTTTAAGAAAAAAAAGGACATGAATATTTTTTTTCAAGTAATGAATGATTCTTGAAATAATCAAAACATTTAAAGACACAAGTGAGCAATACATTCATCATCATCAACATCAGTATTTTGACGGCTTCAATTGTTGAGGAGACCTAAGAGCAGCAGAAACAGACAATCTCCTGTGGGATGATCTACTGGCGGTGACTATCAAGAGTTCTGGCATTGTCATGTTCGTCCACTCTTTGATGATGTCTGACCAGCTTTTTGTGTTGCTGCCCATATGTGTCCTCCTTGAACAGCACCTTGTATGATAGTCTTGCAGGGGCTGTTATACCATGTGACATGTTCAAACTGTGACATCTTTCAACACTTGATAATGGCAAGATTAGATTTCTGTCAGCCCATAGGACTTTTGAACTTACTCCGTACATATTCATTGGTTTTGTACTGCAAACATTTGGATCCATTTTTTTTTTTGTCCAAGACACACTTGCAGATACAACCAACAATTTGTAGAGCTTGAATCTGCTGATGTTTCTCTTTCAGATCCTTCCCAGTCTGGCCATCGCTACTATGGCCATGGCTGTATCTGACTACCGGGTACACCGGACACAGGTCCGGGCCGATCCGTGCAATCATAGTGAAAATCCAGGCAAGGAAAAATGCCTTCATCAGAAATCAAACTAAACAATTCACAAAGAAAGAAAGAAAGAAAGAAAGAAAGAAAGAAAGAAAAACGAAGAAAACATCCGAATGAACGCAGTAAAATTCTATTTATTTATTTATTAATTTTGGGAGAAAAGATTGGTTATACTCAGAAAGTTTGAACCCAATTTCCTGCTTTTGTTCAAGTTCTGTGTCTAATTTCCATTGGAATAGCCGAAAAAATCCTCAAAAATCATAGTTTCTGGAAACGGATGATACTGATGATGTCATCATATTGTCAACTAATAAATCTGGACAATTTTCTCTGTGCCCGGTGTATTTTTTAGCATCAGCTACGGCCCTGGCTATGGCTATAGTGATCCATGTGAGATTTCTGAATTGCAAGTGCCATGTTTTGACAGGATTACTCCCAAGTATTTAAAGTTGAACACTTCCTCCAGTAATTTGCCATCCATGGTAATATTGGCACTGGTGTTGCTTGTACTGTTCACCATTACATTTCTCCGTGTTGTGTTCCATTTCATATGCAGAAGTTCTTCCAACAAGTTTGTTGGTCAGGACTTGCAGCACACTGTTATTGTCTGCCATATAGCGTCAATATCATCTGTGAAAGGCAGGTTGCAGACACGTCTATCCCCAACAGAGATAGATAAATTCACATTAACCAAATTAATACTGAATTTTAACTTAATCTCTAATAGAAAAATGACATAGTGAATAATTTTTTCTCCATTCTTTGTAAAAATAGAACTTTGTATTATAGTACACATAGTCTATAAAGAAAATAAGTTTTTATATGTTATTACATGTTAACAATTTAATTTCAAATAACTTACCTGCAATGTACTATAAGAGGTGCTGATTTTTCCTCATTTTGTAGCCTGACATCCAGAATGAATTTTACCAGAGATATTGGTTCTGGGAATCCATGGGCAGGCCATGATGTATACCAGAAGTGTTTCAATTTTCTTACCAAATTGTTCTGGAAAAAGTAGAAAGATGAGAATTGAAAAATCTGACAACTTTGATAAATATCCAGCTTTGACCACTGAAAGAAACTGAAGACAAAATGAAATGCTCACTTGATAAAATTTACTAGACTTCAAAATTGAAGCTGAACTTCCTGCGTGGAGTGAACCTAGTTTAAGTTGCAACTCAATAATACGGGTTATGTTCCCCCAAAGACTGGCCTAATTGCATATTCCCATAACTACAATCATTACAACTAGGGAAGTCAAAACCCCTTATTCGACAGAGGTATATATATATATATATATATATATATATATAAAAAGAAGCAAATTCTTTTCTTTTCTTTTCTCTTTTTATTTTATTTTTTATTTTTTGGAACACCAGTGACTAAACTGACTAACCTACTGTAGGAGCTTGTAAGTGAGGCAGGAGGCTAGCAACCAATTGTAGATGAACAACAAGACTACAAAAAGGGCGTAAGAACTTTGAAGGGTCAACAGCCAGCTAACTAGAGGTGGTGTCTTGATAAATCACTGTGAAAAAAGCAACAGGATACCACTCTACTATCATTCCGGGGTATAATCATGGCTTTACAAAATATACATATAAAACCCAACGGCATGAAGAGGGTTACTTCCAAAGGAAGTGACTCCTTGCCCGGTAAAGACTGAATGGGCAGCAGGTGTCACCTGACCAACATCAAGTGACTGTTAACACCAATGGCATAAAGAAAACACATTTTTTAAAATTTGTCCCTCACCCGGAAAGGAACAACATGAACAACAGGTGTCTCTAGACCAATATCCTGTGACTGTGTGCAACAAACAACAAATTACCCTGAACATGGAACATCAGGATGCTGAACAACTGTGGTCAACTTGAGAATGTCAAGCAAGAAATGAGCAGATTAAACATAAAAATTCTGGGAATATGTGAAACTAAATGGCCAAACAATGGAAACTTCAGTAGCGACAACCACAGGATCATATATGCAGTAGGTAAAAATAACGAAAAGGGAGTCAGCTTAGAATTAGACAAAGAAATGAAGAAATGTATTCTGGGATACTGCCAGTTACCCAAAAAAGTCTTCCTGGTCAAACTGAAAGGGAGACCCTTCAACATTATTTGTTGTATTCTATGTAGTATTCTATGTACCAACAATGCAAAGCACTGAGGAAGAAATAGAATATTTGTACTCTACTCTTGACAATGTCAAGGCTCAGTGTAAAACCCAAGAAATTAGAATCATCATGGGAGACTTGAATGCTAAAGTAAGCAAGAAGAAGGAAGACAACTAGCAACTTTAGAGTGGAGATCCACCACAACCAAAGCAAAAGATGGGTCCACTGGTGTCAATTGAATGACCAGGTGATAACCAACACCTGGTTTCAAGAACACCTCAGATGCCTATGGACATGGAGAAGCCCAGGAAGTGACACAGAAAACCAAATCAATTATATAACCATAAATAAAAGGTTAAAAAATGCAGTGGTTCAATGCAAAACCTATCCAAGTGCTGACTGTGGAAGTGACCACCTTCCAGTTATCTGCAAACTAAGGGTGAAACTTCGATTACTAAAGAAGCTTAGTGCTGCACCCAGACTGCAATACAACATGCACATGAATGACCTCAACCTGAAAGAAAAATACACTGACAGTGTGAGAAACAAATATGAAGAACAAATGGGAAATGGAAATTTGAAATGGAATGCACTTAAAGAAGCGCTAATGACATCAGCAAACAACATTGTCCCTGAGGAAATCAGGCACAGAAGTAAAAACGAGTGAATGACTGAAGAGATTACTGACATGATGCAAAGGAAACAGAAAACTATGCCAAGACATGGAATGGAATACAAGAAACTACAAAAAGAAATAAGGACCAAGTGCAAACAGGGTAAAGTGGAATGGCTCTAAACAAATGTGCCAAAGTAGAAACATTGAGCAAGATGCATAAAGAAATAAGGGAACTGACAGGACAAAGAACATGCTCCTCAACAGGATGTATAACATCAAAGGATGGAACAATCATATTAGAGAAAGGGAAAATACTCCAGTGATGAGAAGAATATATAAAAGATCTCTTCCATGACAAGAGAGAATAACCAATCATAATCAAAAATGCTGATGGACCAGAAATATTAAAATCTGAAGTGAAAGCTGCAATGGCCAAACTGAATAGGAATGAAGCTGTTGGATCAAATGGCATTTTAATAGAGATGCTGAAAACTTTAAAATATTTTGGCATAGAAAAAATTACGGAAATAATAAATTAAATCTACAAACGATGGTGTAATATCAGATGACCTAAGCAGATCAATTTTCATAGCTCTTCTGCCTAAGAAGCCAGGTGCAATCAAATGAAAACTCCACCAAACAATCAGTTTAATGAGCCACATAACAACTCTCATTGTCCAAATTCTAATGAATAGAGTGTGAAACAGAATCAGGCCAAAGATAGAACAAGAACTGTGCGATTTCATCAAGGACACTGGAACAAGGAATGCAATATTTATGCTTAGGATGCTATCAGAAATGGTGACACAAATAAAAAAGACATCTATGTTTTGTAGACTATGCCAAGGCATTTGACAAAGTATGCCACAAATAACTGATAGAAAAGCTCAGCGACCTCAACATATTTAGGAAAGACATTAGAGTAATCAAAATCCTCTACTGGCAGCAAACTGGCTGCATACAGACAGGAAATGAATTCAGCAGATATACAAAGATAGAAAGGGGTGTAAGACAAGGATGAGTCTTTTCACCAGACTCATTCAACTTGTACAGCAAGACTATTCTGAAGACCCTAGAAGTTATGCCATTGTTCATCATCAGAGGCCACAATCTGAACAACATAAGATGTGCAGATGATAAAGTGCTGATAGCAGCCACGGAAAGAAAACTACAAGACTTCCTAAAAAAGTTAGATGAAGAAAGTCAAAAGAAATTCCAAATAAACTTCAAGAAAACCAAATGTATGGTCATCAGCAAACAGAGAAGCCCAAAATAACAATTACAGGTTGGGGATACTAAAATCAAGCAGGTACAAAAATTCAGATATTTGGGAAGTGTTCTAACAGAAGACAGAAACACTGCAATCTGAAAGTAAATTAGCATGGCAAAGGATGCATTTCAAAAGCTGGGCAGAGTATTAAGAGACAGGAAAATTTTGCTAGAAACAAAGAAAAGAGTACTGGATTGCTATGTGATGTCAGTTCTTCAAAATCGCAGGGAATGCTGGACAATATCAAAAATAAAGAAAAACTTGAAGCAATTGAAATGTGGTTCTACAGAAGAATGCTGTGTATACCATGGATTGAATATGTTAGCAATGATGAGGTTTGGAAAGGATAGAAACAAAAAGCAAATGAATACAGAGCATCAGGAAAAGACAGCTTAGGTTCCTGGGACATGTGATAAGGAAGGAAGGCTTAAAGAATCTGATACTCACAGGTCAGATAGCGGGAAAAAGAGATAGGGGATAGCAGCAGATAACATTTTTGACAGCTTGAGCAGGTGGATGTCAGAGCAAGGTTTAGGTGGGGTAACAGGAGAAAGCATGCTAAGAGCCGTCAGGGATGGGGAGATATGGAAAGCCATGATCACCTACATCCTGAAGGGACATGTCACACAGAAGATGAAGAAGAAAAAGAAGAAGAAGAAGAAGAAAGTAATTTACTTTTATTTTTCATTTTTTTTCTTCTTTTTTTTATCCCCGTTTTTGCTTCCACAACTTTGGGATAATCATAAAAAAAGTATCTTACTTTTGAACTGATCCTACATATTTATAACAGAATTCTAAAAAGGCTTATAATTTCTTTCCCTCCAGGTTGATCAAACTCTGTGATTAGTCATCCCGCATTAAAAATAGAAAAGAAAAATACATTCTATATTTTACACAACATATTAATACTACCATTTCAAAATTTTTGCAATGAAAGTTAATTTTATTGGGGGACTAAAGAAATTAAAGACATTTTTGGAAAATAGGTTTTAAACTATGGACATGTGTTGTAGTGCAGTGGACATCAGCTCAGAATGAGAAATCAAGGAGCCGAGTTCAAAATTCCAATTGAATTTGTTACATTCACTTATATGCAAATAACCTTTGGGAAAAGTATAAATTCATCACTTCTCCTTCTAGCTATGGGTTAAATAGCAGGACAGATTGAATTATGTGGCCTTAGTAGGCAACCAGTCTATCACAAAAAGTAATGACAACCTACTACAGGAAAATCTTCTGCCTAGTCAGTCTTGTCTCTTTCAAGACATAATCGCTCAAGCGTGTATCACATATGGCACTTAACTTACTGAAAAGGGAACTGTAAATCTGTAAGACCAACCATGAAATATTTTTATAATAAAAATGTTTAGTCAGGTTGAGTGTATATGGACAACATTTGAAATCAAAAATATATATTTAACATGTTACCTGCTACATAAACAATAAGACATATATTTTTATATCATTTACTTATTTGTTCAGACAGTTGTCTTCATCTTTATTGTTATGTTTACAATGTTTCAGCTGTTGTACGCTTCAGCCTTCTTCAGGTGCTAGAAATTTCGAGCCAAACCCTTTATTTCAATCACTGAGGAATATTATTCTCATTCCATGTGCAATGCCACTTCTGGTAGCCATATAATTATCTCCCTTTAACTTAAAGAGTTAAGTTATTTGTTCACCACTGCTATAGCCTGGTATTGAACTCACAACTCTTTGAGTCAAGTTACTGGAGTTAATCAATGTCTATATCCACTGGGCTATGTGTCATTGAGGACATTAGTGTATAGTTTGATTCTCCGAATAATTTAGCATAATTCTACAGAAGCTATTCCCTCAACTAGTGTTGAAAAATGAATGTGTGATGTCAATGATGGCTATCACAAATCAAAAAAGAAGGCCCAATAACTTTAATTTGCGGTGGCAGTGATAACTGTTTACTTGTCAAATAAATGATAAAACAAGATTTTTCATTTTTATTTTGTTTGAGATGAGGAATTTTCAATACACTTTGATTTATTCAAAGTTCTCATCTTTGATTATTAATGTTTTGGCTAAGCAATCACTGGTCATTTTCAGCTATTCATTATTGGTTCAAACAGAATATTTTGTATGAATTGATTATTTTTTCCTTTCATGCTGTTTTTCTTTCTTCCTTTTGAACTGGAGTATATAAGTTTCATTACCTGAATCAAGGATTGAACTCTTAACTATTAGTGGCAGTTTGTATAGTTTGATTCTCCGAATAATTTAGCATAATTCTACAGAAGCTATTCCCTCAACTAGTGTTGAAAAATGAATGTGTGATGTCAATGATGGCTATCACAAATCAAAAAAGAAGGCCCAATAACTTTAATTTGCGGTGGCAGTGATAACTGTTTACTTGTCAAATAAATGATAAAACAAGATTTTTCATTTTTATTTTGTTTGAGATGAGGAATTTTCAATACACTTTGATTTATTCAAAGTTCTCATCTTTGATTATTAATGTTTTGGCTAAGCAATCACTGGTCATTTTCAGCTATTCATTATTGGTTCAAACAGAATATTTTGTATGAATTGATTATTTTTTCCTTTCATGCTGTTTTTCTTTCTTCCTTTTGAACTGGAGTATATAAGTTTCATTACCTGAATCAAGGATTGAACTCTTAACTATTAGTGGCAGCAACTGATTAACCAATGCCTGTATCCATTATTTTTTCTAAACTTTTAAATCTACTGTCAGATATTTTTGACATTTGCTTATTTTGGTATATCAGTACTGCTTCTTTGCACCAAGAAAGAAGAGAGGACTGAACATAAACTACAAGAAAACTAAATGCATTGTCATCAGCAATAAAAGAAGCCAAAAATGTCAATTACATATTGGGAATACTAAAACCAAATAGAGAAATTTAAATACCCGGGAAATGTCCTAACAGAGGATGGAAAGTGCAACATGGAGATCCAAAGTCATATTGAAATGGCTAAAGATGCATTTCAAAAGCTAAGCAAAGTATTAAGAGACAGGAAAATTTTATTTGAAGCAAAGAAAAGAGTACTGGACAGTTATATGATATCTGTCCTCCTATACGGCAACCAATGTCAACCAATCACCTTAAAGATGAAGGGGAGACTCAAAGCAACAGAAATGTGGTTCTACAGAAGTATGCTGAGGGCACCATGTTATACTTAACGTCAAGAAGAGACAGTGGGAGACATAGTGAGAAAAGAGGGCTCGGAAAATCTAATACTCACAGAGTGGAAATAGGGACAGGGAAAATAGTGCATGACATACTTGATCGGCTTAAGCAAATGGATGGCAGAGCATGGTTTGGGGGAAATAAGATAAAATATATTAAAAATTACAAAGGACAGGAAGATATGGAGGGCAGGATCACCAACATTATGAAGAGACACAACAGTTAAAAGAAAAATTGTCTATAATGATGAAAATATTTTTCGTATCAGTTTTATCCCAATATTCTTGTAATAAAAAAAAAACATATCAATTTTTAGCTTTAAATATCCAAGAAATTTCACTATCTCTATATTTGAAACACATTTTTCTGAAAATTTTATAATTTCAACTTATTTTACTAATTGTTATTATTATCATATACTATTAATATTATTATTACTGAATAGAGCTAAAAAAAAAAGTATTAAGTAACTTAAATGTTGTTTTGCTAGTGACAGGGTTGGTACGTACTAACCCTGACCAAGTGAAGGGTGAGGGGTTGATATCTGATTGGAGCCCTGAGCATGCCTTTGTTACCTTCACTATCTAATCAACATTGTTTTTTTTTCTACTTACATTTATATATGTCAAAAATTTAAAAGTTTTACGTCATTCCAAGTTCTTTTTTTTGTCTAAATCAATGAATTTCTTTTTCTCATGCTAAGTCTCGAAAAAAAATATATATAAAACTATTTTTTTATTACTAATGCTGACTGCATTAAAATTATTCAACTTTTTAACAAGAAAAAATTTCCAAATTGATATTAAAAATTACTGCAAAACATTGTTGATTTATTTAAGATGGAATAATCTATTATGGCATGTCTCTAATTTGTATTTAGATACATTGTATATATTTTCAATATTTTTTGTTGCATGTGATGCATTACTGTACATAATTAGGTTACAATAAAATTTGCATTTTATATGAATACTACATTATGAAAATTAAGATGTAGTAGAGTCTCTCAGCTTACACCCTGTATCATAGATTTCCCTTACCTCATACCCTGTATCATAGATTTCCCTTACCTCACACCCTGTATCATAGATTTCCCTTACCTCACACCCTGTATCATAGATTTCCCTTACCTCACACCCTGTATCATAGATTTCCCTTACCTCATACCCTGTATCATAGATTTCCCTTACCTCACACCCTGTATCATAGATTTCCCTTACCTCACACCCTGTATCATAGATTTCCCTTACCTCACACCCTGTATCATAGATTTCCCTTACCTCATACCCTGTATCATAGATTTCCCTTACCTCATACCCTGTATCATAGATTTCCCTTACCTCACACCCTGTATCATAGATTTCCCTTACCTCACACCCTGTATCATAGATTTCCCTTATCTCATACCCTGTATCATAGATTTCCCTTACCTCACACCCTGTATCATAGATTTCCCTTATCTCATACCCTGTATCATAGATTTCCCTTACCTCATACCCTGTATCATAGATTTGTTTTAGTGATAACCATTTAATCATCAGCTCTCTCTATGTGCTATATACCTTCAAGAATAGGCAGTCATGGCTCTCTACAGCTTTTTATGTTACAGAAATACTGGCTCCTTTATGATCCCCTCTTTCCCTTACGTAGTACTTCTTCCATTCATTTGTTACCTGTTAAATAGTTAACTTATGCCTCTTCTCTGTATCATTTCATGTAACAATTACATTGGTAACAATTTAGAAGCTTGCAAATGTCATGTTCTTCAACTGAGAATGGAAAAGATAGATTCATACTTTTCAAAATGTATTTATGCAAAAGTGAATGCAGTATTCTCAGCTCAAACTTGAACAATGCACTAATCTTACTTTCTGCACCATTAAATGCTACATGACACACATATCTGTCAATACAATCTAGACTCCTACAAATGCTCTCTCTATTACTCAAATACAGGGTGATCCAAAAATAGGTGGACAGTAGGTGGAATAGATTTGTGTATTGTTTATTATTTTAATTAGGTATATTATAACTATGGTATTTGTGCTATATAATTTTAAATTTTATCTAGATTTAATCTGTTTTCTTTCAGATAATTCAGAGAACCCATAATGGCAAACAATTTAAATATTGATGAAACAAAATGGAGGTTAAACGAGTATTGAAAATCTCAAAATGCTGAAACTGTTAGAACATACTCAAGCCCCAGTGTGACAAGCCATTTACCACGTTCCTGATAAATTCAATGCTATTAGCTCAATTCTTAAATAGCATCTTGATGAAATATCTCCTGAGAAATGGATTGCCTGAAGAAGCTCAATTGATTGGCGACCACATTCACCTGAGATTGACACCAATGGATCTCATCTTTTAAGAAGTACTCAAGGATAACATTATAGTTGAAAACTAAAAAGTACTGGTGATTTGAAAAACTACATAAGAGATGAATTTCAAGAAATTAATACAGAGTTTTGTGCAAAAGTGTATGTCAAAGCATGAGGGATAAACTTCAAAGCTAACAGTTTGAGCATGTCTTGATAAAATTTAAGCAATTTTGTATTATTTTGCACCATGAAATTTACAGAGATCTGAAAGCAAATTAGTATGGCAAAGGATGCGTTCCAGAAGTTGAGTAAAGTATTAAGAGACAGGAAAATTTTGCTAGAAACAAAGAAAAGAGTACTGGATTGCTGTGATATCAGTTCTTTAATATGGCAGTGAATGCTGGACAATTTCATCAAAGATGAAGGAAAAACTTGAAGCAATTGAAATATGATTCTACAGAAGGATGCTACAAATATCATGGATCAAACATGTGAGCAATGATGAGGTTTTGGAAAGGATGGAATCAAAAAGGAAATTAATACTGAGCATCAGGAAGAGTCAGCTAAAGTTCCTGGGACATGCAATGAGGAAGGAGGGCCTAGAGAATCTGATACTAACAGGCCAGATAGAGAGAAAAAGAGACAGGGGAAAGACGTGAATAACATATTTGAAGGGCCTGATCAGGTGGATAACAGAACGAGGGTTGTGTGGTGCAACAGGAGAAAGCATGCTAAGAGCCACCTGGGATAGAGAGACATGGAAAGCCATGATTGCCTGTGTCCTGAAAGAACAGGGCATATACAAGAAGAAGAATTGTATTAATAAATATAATTGTACATGTAATCTCAAAATAACTGTTATTTACTTCCCACTTATTTTTGAACCACCCTGTATATGCAGATGTTACTTGATAAGTCTGGTTGAAACAATCAAGTTGCCACAAAAAGAATTAATTGTCAGTTGAGTTTCTTATTTTTAGAATGTGTCAATAAACTTTCCTACGATATTTAACTTTATTTTATAAAAATTCTAACAAATTTGTGCCAAAAATTCAGTTGGGCTGTTTGGGCTCCTTATTCTCCAGATGTCCTTTATTTGTTGAGGTTACGCATAAGAAAACAAGTACTGCTTTTCTTCTTAGAGTCAAAAAGGTAGGACTGTCTTTTCTTTCCATCATATTTACTCATCCTCCTCTATATCTAGCTGCCCATTTTATTGCTACATCGACACTTTTGAACTGGAATAACTGGTAAAGAGAAGTCGGAGGACATAAATACTAACTCTCTGCCAAACAAACAAAAAAAACTAAAGGCAAATACTGAGTTATTCAGATTTTATTTCTGCTTTAATTTAAGATCAAATTAAGTGTGACTCACATTGAAAATATTCAAGCTAAGCAAAAAAAAAAAAAAATTAGAATCTATACAATAGAATGTAAACAGTGCAGCTACTCATATCCAAGGATGCCAGTCTACTAAGGTAGCTTGTTAATCCCTATTGCAGATGCCTGCTCAGCCACATTTGTGTTTGTTCCAACACCCTCAGAGCCTACCTGTGGCTTATACTACAACTATACTGATCAGATATTAGTTATAGCGTTTGATAGAGTGCTTGTTATCTCGTGTGAACAGCAGTCTGAACAAGACCAGCACACTCAAACCCTTGGTCACAATGACTAGTGACTTCATGCTAGCACAACCATCAATGACTCCCAAGGGTTCTATCTACCTGGTTTCATTCACAAGGCTTGGGCCAACCGATGATTTGGTTTTTAAGCGCTCTCCATACATTGGGATTGCTTTGCCAGACTGATAAGATCAAAAAGTCACATTCCTAACAAATCCACAATGGTGAGATTTGAACCCAGGTCTGATGGACAGAAAGTGAATGTTCTAACCACTTAGATGTGTGCCAATGGAATAGAATCAAAATAATTAACCAAAAAACAAGGCAAATACAGAGGTATTCAGACTTTATTTCTGCTTTTATTGAAGATTAAATTAAATCTGACTCACAGTGAAAATATCTGAACTGAGCAAAAAAAAAAAAATTAAAAAAGAAGACATACAATGGAAAGGAATCAAAATAATTAACAACAAAAACAAAATCAATAACAACGTACTGAACATTCCATCAGGCCATTCATAATTATGAGTTATTGGGTCTGTGTTGTTTTTTATAAGCAAAATCTACTTCTTAGCCTTCTTCAGGTGTGCAATTGTTTGTAGTGGCATGGGACTTTGGGTTAAAGTGAACAGTTGGTTTATTTGTGCCAAGAAGGTCAATGGAGACAGATAATGCTTAGGAAATGTGCAGGTTATCTTTGACAAAACAAGATAAGGAAATTATTGACAAATTTAAACACTTGGATTTGTGTCATGGGCTTGTTTCAGGAAAACAAATCAGAAATTTTTAAAGTCTGTCAATTCAATGAATTGCCATAAAGAGAAAATGTTCATTCAACAGATCAAATCATCTAACACAAAATAATATTAAAAAATATTTAAGACAAGTGCAAGAAAGTTGATTGTTCACAGAAGGGTTATAAATTTGCATTTGTTCAAAAGTAGATAGTTTCAAATACTTAGCTTTCTTCGATTGTTGAAATAAAGTTCTTTGAAGAGCTAAGTACTTGGTTAAGGAAAATAGTACGAGGGTCATTCAATAAATGAGGTGAATTTTTTGGTATAAGGACTTCTAATACAGATAGAAGTTTACTTTTTTTTTTAAATGTTTTTTCTTTACTTCCTTTTCAAAGGGATTTAATTTTTTTGCAGATTGAAAAAAAACTGAAGATTAAACAGAGGTCAGTTATCAAGTTTTGGGTTGCTGAAGGGTGCAAACCAGTTGAAATTTGTGTTAAGTGTGTATGGTGCCACATGTTTCAGCCAAAAAAATGTCTAAAAGTGGGCTAAATTGTTTAAAGAAGGATAGAGCAGTATTGAGTATGAAGACAGGCCTAGGAAGTTGACAGAAGTGAAGTCTTCTGAGGTGATCGAATCAGTCAGTGACCTCATTCAGTCTGACAGAAGGGCAACAGTGGATGACATTGCAAGGACTTTGAGCCTATCTGTTGGGACAGCACACAAAATTATCTATGATGACCTTGCCTACTCGAAGGTCAGCTTCTGTTGGGTGCCAAAGATGCTTACTGCAGAGCACAAACAGAAGTGGGTCAAGTTGTCTCTCCCTCATCCCTCTTACAGTCCAGACCTTGCCCCTTCAGACTTTCACCTGTTTGATCCCTTGAAAGCGTTCACAAGAAGCACAAAGTTTGAAAGTGATGATGAAGCCAAAAGTGCTGTGAGCGATTGGCTGAGATATCAGTCCAAAGATTTTTACACTGACGGAATACGGAAGCTTGTGCACAGATGGGAAAAGTGTGTCACACTGCTGGGAGACTACATTGAAAAAAAAAGTAAGCTTCTATCTGTATTAGAAGTCCTTATACCAAAAAATTCACCTTATTTATTGAATGACCCTCGTATAATTAGTAAGTAATTTGACACTGCTTAAAATTTGAGCGCTTGACATGTGAACAGAAATTAAAATTTTCACATGACTTCAGACATTCTTGTTGATTTAATTTTCTTTTTTATTTTATATCAAATTTCATATTGGCATACTATTTTCCTTCTTTTTCTAAGCTCAACAGCTAATTTCTGTGAAAACAAGGTTTTCAATGGTCTAATGAAAATTTCAGATAGGCTAATGAATTTCTTTTTGTCTTTTTCTCAGCTCACTAACCAATCTTGTCAAGTCAAAGTTTTAATTGGTCAAAAAAAATTTCACACAGGCTCAAAAATTTCTTTCTGCATTTTTCCGCAGTTCACCAGAATTTGATTGAAGTGGGTAACAAGAGTTGTTATTATTTTGTACTTATCTCACCTTCACTATCTCGGTGTTGAACTCTGTTAAACACTTACAAGATATTTTTATTGTTGTACTTTTTTGATTTTGGTATCTCCAATTTGTAATTTTCATGCTGAACTAATCTTTTTTGGCTAAAAAAAAATAACCATGCATTGTCTTCTTGTAATCTATTAGTATGGTGAATTCCAAACAAGGAATATAAATCTTATGAAAGAAAAACTACGAAAAATTACTAATGAAAATGTATCCGATAAATATCGCTATATTTAAATAGATAATATTGTATGAAGAAATTTGAATTGAGATGTTGCTATGAGACTAAAATGAAGCATTTCCTGCTGCTGATTATCTTTTGCCAAATCAGTTAGGTGATGATCCTGTCAGGTGGGGGGTCCCGAGGATACAAAATACAAATTTGAACCTTGTTTCTTTATTTTCAATCTATGCTGATTATGTAAAGATTAAAGAATGTAAAATTAATATAATCATAAAAATAAAACCTAATAGTAAAAGAAAAGTAGATTAACTAATCAGAAATCAAATATAATGAAACTGCTTCAGCTAAGAAATTCTGATATTCTAAGTTTTATACTAACATCTATGTAGAGTGCAGATTTGATAAAATAAAATTAGTATAACAAGGTTACATCAATAATAGCTAACAAATATGTAGCAAGTGATTTCTCTTTTTGTTTTTTTTTTAATCATTTCACTTCAGGCAAGGCAGCAAAGTCACAAGTATGCAAGAGATTATTGAGTATTAAAATATATGAGAAAAACTATTAAAGAGAGAGAGAGAGAGAGAGGACAACAAAAGAACAAGAATTAAGAATATTTGTTTATATTTCTGAGATGAGTTATTTACATTGTTCGGACTGCTGTCCTTATCTTTATTGTTTTAACAAGCAGTAATAACCCGGTGTTGTACGGGATGGGAAGAATAAGAATTCCCATTGGCAATTTAAGTGTTGGTCTTTGTAAGAGAAAATGTACCACTATGCAGAAAGGGGATAGTTGGCAGTGCCTATTTGTAGTACTGATAAGTGCAACTTCAGCTGATGCTGTAGACTGGGTAATGCTGGAGGTTTGCTTCTGAGTTGGGTGTGCAAAATGAATGTTTGCTTGAATAAATTTGCAAGGAGTGTATAAGTTTTGAAAAAATCAGGACAAAAATGTGGAAGTTTATGCTAATAAAAACAAGTTAGAATACACACATGCATCTTCAGTTTTATTTTTATATATATGGACACAAGAAGAAGCAACTTGATGGAAAATCCCAGATGGATTCTACTAATAATAATTATTAAAAATTAAAACTTAAAACTGATCTAGCCAGAAGGCTCAATGTAATTAAATTTATTTAGAAAGCCAATATTTATTACATATAAAAAGTAAATATGTATATATATATATATATATATATATATATATATATAAGAAAAAAGTGCAAGAAGCTGTGAATGTTTTGTTTAAAGTGTAGATTTATTGTTATTAATGTTACTTGCTTTTTGTATAATATATTAAGTGTCCATAATTGTATTTGTGTCACTACATGTGTTTTGAGTCCAAAGTTAACATTCTTCAGGCAAATAAACTCGTGACTTTACATATCGAGATCCGGATTGTTCTTGTTCCATTAGCCATGATACTTCTGATTGTCTTAGACATCTCCATTTAACTCAAATCTCTAAGTTTATGTCAATTTTTTTTTTTTTTTTTTTGCTAGTCATAGAACTCACAATTCTTTAGGTCAAGTCACTGGATCTAACCATTGCTTTTATCCACTGAGTCAGGAATTTTTGAAATTTCTAAACCTAAAGTATCAATTATCATTTTTTACAAGAGCTCATATTACCATATTGCAGTCTTACAGTCACCAAGAGTACACTTAGAGAGTTGAGTTAAATGGAGATAACCAGAAATGTCATGATTCATGGAATGAAAGCAGTCTACCACATAGATGTTTAGTTAAAAAATTCAATTCACCTTAAGAAGGTCAGAGCATATAATAGCGGATACATGAATATAACAATAAAGATGAAAACAACACTCCAAATAATAAAAATAAGAATTTAGAAGATAGTTCTAAAAGCAAGAAGGGTGAGAAAAGAAACTGTTAGCATAGAAGTTATGTTTACATCTAGCTATTTCAACTGTAAAATGATGAGACATTACTGCTAGTCTAGTAGTGTGCTTAAATTCCTAAAGTCTTAGTAATGCTTAACCAATTCAATATTTGTTAGGGCCTCTATTATTACTTGACCAACTGACAGCATCATTGTCACAAAAAACTGAACATTAGCTTACAGACATGACTATGCCATGACAAAACCTTGCCATTATTATTGCAATAATCATTTTTAAGTTTCCATGATCTTATATTTGCTGTTATAGCACTAGGCCACCATCTTTAAAAAAGTCAGATTAAATAAAAAAAACTGAAGTATTGCTGCTATATCAGTTAAGTCATTTAAGTGCCATATGTGATACACGCTTGGGCGATCATGTCTCGAAAGAGACATGACTGACTGGGCAGAAGATTATCCCACAGTAGGTTGCCATTGCTTTCTGCAGTAGATTGGTTGCCAGCCAAGGCTATAGAACCCAATCTGTTCTATTATTTAACCCATAAATGGAGAGAAGAGATGAATTAATACCTTTCCCAAGGGTATTTGTGTGTAAGTGAATAGCAAGAAATTCAACTGGAGTTCAAACTTGGCTCCCCGATTTGTCATTCTAAGTTGATATCCACTGCACCACAACGATGGAGCTGCTAAATTTTTACTTTCTAGTCTTGTTAAAGTTCAAAAGTTGTGGATGAAGACTTATTCTTCAATCTGCATCTTCTTTCATACAAACACAATGCTGTATGTCTATCATTAATCTGTAACTATTTACAAGGAAAATATTCAGAAAAGCTCCATTCTTAAGTTCCACCAGTTCTAATATTTATTGCTAAGACACACCATGCTGCTTCCACTAAGTTAAATCACTCTCGCTTCCTCCATATTCCAAATGTAAGGAGAAAGTTTTATTCAAACCACTTTTTTCCCAATAATTGCAAATTTGGCGAATAAACTCTTACATGAATGCTTCCCTAAACACTGCAAGCTAAATGTCTTCAAGTCAAGCATCGGTCATTATCTGTTATCCTTAGCCACATAATTTCCACCTCATCATTCACTCATATCGCACCTTATTATAACCATTTTCACAGTAGCTGTCTACTTGAGTGGCTCTTGAGCCTTGTATTTGGTGAACTTTAGTATTAAAAATGTATCATTTTCATGATATCCTTGCTGTATTGTTGAGTCTAAAAAAATCTCTCAAAATGTTAGTAAAATTAGAAAATAATTATTGAATATGCACCAAAATTTAATCTATTGTTCCTTGACCTATAGCCCACCCTGTCACAAATGTCATTGAAATTTATTGAGAACTTTTGGAGATATCATGTTGATAACTAGATAAAGTTGAGTTGATATAGAACCTCTGACCAACTATGTTAGCAGACTTGATATCATGTGAAAGTTTAGTTAATTTTACTAACCTTTGAAGAAATTTTTCAGTCTCTCTCTGGCTTGGTGTATTTTGATGAACTTGTCAGATTTCTTCATTGTTCATTATAATTTTTTTCTTTGGAATTTCATAAATGACATTAAAACACAATTGAGAATTTCTAAAGTTATTTGTATCTCGTAAAGCAAAACTAAAAACAAAGCTTTTGACTTTTTAAATGTTAAATTTTCTCTGGAGAATATTGCCCCTGAGAAACTTACAAGCTGACATTTTATAAAACTCTACAGTAAAAAAATACTAAATATAAAAAAATTATAGTAAATATGAAAACTGTCACATTTAAATGGTACAAGATGAAAAATAAATAACTTTATAAACTGAATATATTAATGTATTGATAATTGTCACTATATTTATATAAATAAAATCTTAGTAAATATTTTACTAAATTAAGAATATTTCTTCCATAAAAGATAAAGGAATTAACCATACTGATCAAAATTAGGAATATATTAATTTATTGAGAGATGTCAATATATTTATATAGATAACATTTTAGTAAATATTTTACGAAGTTAAGAATATTCCTCTAATATATTTTTTTATAATCATTTCACTTCAAGCAAGGCAGGACCACCACTGGAGTGCAGGGGGTTCTTCTTCTTCTTCTTCTTCTTCTATGTGCCCTGGCCCTTCAGGACGTAGACGATCATGGCTTTCCACGTTTTCCTGTCCCTGGTGGCTCTGAGCATGCCTTCTCCTGTTACACCATGCAATCCTCGTTCTGTCATCCACTTAATCAGGTCCTTCAAATATGTTATCCGCTGCTTTCCCGGTCTCTTTTTCCCTCCATCTGGCCTGTTAGTATCAGATTCTTCAAGCCTTCCTTCTTCATTGCGTGTCCCAGGAACTTTAGCTGTCTCTTCCTGATGCTCAGTATTAATTTCCTATTTGTTTCCATCATTTCCAAGACCTCATCATTGCTCACTCACATGCTCGATCCATGATATTTGCAGCATCCTTCTGTAGAACCACATTTCAGTTGCTTCAAGTTTTTCCTTCATCTTCGATGATATTGTCCAGCATTCACTGCCATATTGAAGGACAGACAGCACATAGCAATCCAGTACTCTCTTCCTTGTTTCTAGCAAAATTGTCCTGTTTCTTAATACCTTACTCAACTTCTGGAATACTTCCTTCGCCATGCCAATTCACCTTCGGATCTCTGTATCACACTTTCCATCTTCTGTTATAATGCTTCCCAGGTATTTAAATTTTTCTACCTGCTTGATTCTAGTATCCCTGATCTGTATTTGGCATTTTGGGCTGCCCTTTTTACTGATGACTATGCATTCGGTTTTCATGCAGTTTATTTCTAGTCCTTTCTTGTTACTTTCTTCAGCTACCTTCTGTAGGAGATCTTGTAGTTTCCTTTCTGTGTCTGCTATCAGCACTGTATCATCTGCGTACCTTAGATTGTTTAAATTGTGGCCTCTGATTATGAATCCTGGAATAACTTCTAGGGTCCTCAAAATATTCTCGCTGTACAAGTTGAACAGATCCGGTGAAAAGACACATCCTTGTCTTACGCCCCTTTCTATCTTTGTATATCTACTCAATACATTACCTGTCTGTATGCAAGCGGTTTGCTGCCAGTAAAGATTCTTGATTACTCTCAAGTCTTTCCCATATATGTCCAGGCTGCCGAGCATCTCCATCAGTTCTTTGTGACGTATTTTGTCAAACACCTTCACATAATCAATAAAGCACAGGTATAAATCCTTCTTCATTTGTATTGCAATTTTGGAGAGCATCCTAATCATAAATATGGCATTCCTTGTTCCCGTGTCTTTAACAAAACCACACTGTTCTTGTCCTATCTCTGGCCTGATTCTGCTTCTCACTCTATTCATCAGGATTCAGATGATCAGTTTTGCTATATGTCTCATTAAACTGATGGTTCTGTGGAGTTCACACTCATTTGCTCCTGGCTTCTTAGGTAACGCTATGAAGATAGACTTGCTGAGATCATCTGGTATAACCCCACTATTATATATCTCATTTATTATTTCAGTAATTTATTCTATACCAAATTCTTTCAGGGCTATTAGCATCTCTATGAGTATGCCGTCTAGTCCTGCTGCTTTGTTTCTATTCAGTTTTGCTACTGCAGATTCCACTTCAGACCTTAATATTTCCAGTCTGTCCTCATGTTTGCATATTATTGGTTGCTCTCTCTTGTCATGGTAAAGATCTTTTATATATTATTCTCATCGTTGGAGTATTTCCTCTTTCTCCAAACAGTAAGAGAAAAACAAGGTACAGGGGAGGTCAAAGAAAACAGATGGATGGGAATCAAGTACATAGAAGATGGCAATCAAAGTTTTCAAACTTTTGGAGATTGTAGCTATCAGGGAAGCAAGTAAACAATAGGGAATTCCACAAACAGGAAGTATAAGAAAAGAAACTCTTAGAGTAGAAGAGGTGATTACATTTAACAAAAAATATAAAATATATTTTATATCATATATATATAGAGAATATATATATATATATATATATATATATATATATATATATATTGTTTAATACTTAGTTTTTGGTCCTAATAAGGTTAGACCAGTACACATTTGTATTAAAAAGTGTTCTATACAATTATATTGTAGAACTTTTGAATATTTTCCATTTTTAAACGAATTATTTCTCTACCCAGGTTTCTACCATGAGTGGTGTCTTCAGGTGATTTTTAATAACTTTGAATAATAATGGGTTATTAAAAATTGCCTGAAGACACCACTCATAGTAGAAACCTGGATAGTGAAATAACTCATTTAAAATATAAAATATATATATATGTAGAATATATATAATACATATAATATATATATAGAATATGTATATATTTTATTAAAATACTTGAATCCAAATGGAAAAGTAGGAAGGTAAATCCCAAAAACCTGATCCTAATTAATATTAAATTTTAATATTAAAAAATGATACAGGAGGAGAGCTCAATGTAATTAAAATTACAGAGCTAATACAAAATAAAATAAATTTTCAATATTCAAAATTGTTGAATGAACATTTCAACATGAAATCCCTAAAGGGGTTTCACATCTCCTCAGCAACAGTACATATTTCAAAATGGAAATAAAAATAAGAATAAAATAAAATAGAATAAAAAAAATTCTTATTTAAATAAAATAAAATAGAATTAAAAAAATTTCTTATTTAAATAAAATAAAATAAAATTAAAAAAATTTCTTATTTCAATAAAATGAAATAGAATAAAAATTCTCTCTTTTTTATTCTTATTTTTATTTCCATTTTGAAATATGTACTGTTGCTGAGGAGATGTGAAACCCCTTTAGGGATTTCATGTTGAAATGTTCATTCAACAATTTTGAATATTGAAAATTTATTTTATTTTAGAATATATATATATATATATATATGTATGTATGTATATATATATATATATATATATAATAAAATTCTGAATTCTATATACATTGTATAGCTATTTTAGTGAGAGAAATCTCGCTTCTTCAGCAACTATCAAAAACAAATTCTATTTGAAATAAAATATTTTTGTTTTTGATTGTTGCTGAAGAAGCTAGATTTTTCTCACTGAAATTGCTAAAGAATGCATGTAGAATTCATAATTTTATTTAATCTAATATACATATTTGATTCTGTAAATAGATAATACTATTTACATCAAGCCTTCCAACTGGATCATTTTTAATAATAATAAAATTACTATTAATAGGATCTGGTTTTTGGGATTTTAGCTACATGCTATTCCTTTTTGGGATTTAATATATATATATATATATATATATATATATAATAAAGGAATTACCCACACTGATCAAGATTAAGAAGTTTTATTTCTGATATGCTTAGGGTTTATGTCTAGCATAATTCTTTTTGTTTCTCAGCTACTTAGCATATGCACACACACGACCTGCAAGTACCTCCTCAAAAATGAACTATTCCTTATTGACCATACAGAAAGGTATATAAGGGACGCCGCTTGGTTTCATTGAAAAAAAGAACAAAGAGGTATTAATACTCTCATGTGTTTAACATCTGTTCAGAAAAATGAAAAACCTTATCAATCTTTAATTTTTTTTATTTGTACCCTCATTAAATAATGACCTGTATTCATACATTTGATTGTTTTTGCAATATTAAGTTAAAAATCTTTGCTCAGATATTTAAAGATGCAATAGGAGGATTTGTACAATTATTTTATAACTGTAGAATTTGCAAGGAGCTTATTCAATCATTGACTTGAAAATTATGATTAATCAAAAAAACAGCAAAACCATGAAATTTTTGTGGGTGCAAATACTAGTATTGCTTTTTGGCACAGCTAGTAGGATCAGCATGCTAAGTTCAACTACTACTCGAATTGAAAGTATGAATATTTTTTTTTTTTTTTTTTGCCCAGGTATGGGTTAAATAGCTGCTCTCTAGACTTGGTCAGCAACCAGTCTACAAGAAGGATAACTCTGAGTTTAAAACTTGTTAGGCATAATAGTAGCACTAAATTATTTTTCATCTTGTTTATAATTCATATGGAATGGGTACTTGTTTATAATTCATATGGAATGGGTACTTGTCCCTTTAAGCTAATAAAACAATTTCAATAATATTTAGACTTCTAAACAACAATGTTCATTTAGGAAAGTCTAACAAATTACAAATAAACACATCCAAAACTTCTTCTTCTTCTTCTATGTGCCCTGTCCCTTCAGGACGTAGGCGATCATGGATCTCCACGTCTCCCTATCCCTTGTGGCTCTTAGTATGTTTGCTCCTGTTGCTCCTGGCAACCCCCGTTCCGTCATCCACCTGATCAGTCCCTGCAAATATGTTATCCGCTGCCTTCCTCTGTCTCTCCTTCCTTCTGTCTGACCAGCCAGTATCAGGTTCTCCAGGCTCTCCTTCCTCATTGCATGTCCCAGGAATTTCAGTTGTCTCTTCCTGATGCTCAGCATCAATTTCCTTTTTGTTGCCATTCTTTCTAACACCTTGTCGTTGCTTGTATGCTCAGTCCACGATATCCGTAGCATCCTTCATAACATTCAAAAACCAGCTACAGGTGTGTTTATGCATCAATCTTGATTCTTTTTATGCTCTTTTGAGCTTAAAAATAAATCCGATTGTTGGCTCATTTGTCTGGTAGAGGTGTTATTTCAAGGTGCTTCAGTTTCTTAGTTATTAAAAACAAATAAAAAAATTTATCTGAAAATTAAATGTTTTCCCCAAAATAATTGGCAGAGATGGGGTTAAACAATATAACAAATACTTATTTACACTTATTAAAGTCAGAGTTTCTTTCTATATCTGTGGGAGATATATTCCCAAAGGGAAATGGCACCATAAAAATGTAAACTGTAGCATTTGCTGGAGAAAGCAGATTTAATTTCAGCTTGGTCCCCTTTCCCAGGTTAAAGAAAGCAAACTTTTTGTTTGGCTGCTGTAAAAAAAACTGAAATTGACTGCCACTTTTGTCACTGTATAGAGAGACATTATTAATTGGCTGTCATGTGACCCACATGACTTATCAAAATTTAGTTTACCACTAAAAATCACTTTTAAAATACCAGATTTTATTCTTAGAATTTTTAAAATGACATTTTCAATTAAATGTTTTAAGGATTTAAGGATTTTTTTTCCCCAGTTTCTTCTACTTTAATAGAAAAAGTAATTTATTTGCATTGCCGATTTTCTGACATTTTATAAGCTTTTTCATTTCATGCTAAAACAAATACTAAATAGCAACAAAAAACTGAAATCTAACTTGCTGAATCTATCAAACATTTCCAGAGTGTAAGATTGTTCATTGTTCTCATTCTGATGCTCTTCTCTGATCTTTCATCTTCTCATTTTCTCTTTTATTTCTTTTAATCTTTTTTGATGAGCCACGTTTTTGTATACACTGATTTTTGTCAAGGTTTTATAAAAGGAGTGAGCTATAGAAGAAAAATTAATTCACCCATTTATTTTCCCCATTATGGATATTATTATTACTGTGATATAATAACATCATATTTCACGAACAGAATGGAAAGGCTGAAAAGAAAGTATCTTAGCATACAAGGTGGGGTTAAACTGCATAGAATAAAATATTGACAACCGAGAACGAGGTGGGGAGAATTATGTTATCCTTGTAACTTTAATTTTAGACTATTAAGTGACAAGATATCTGTTTTTTATTTGGTGTGGGATAAATTTTCACTTTCGTTTTTGATAAGTCCTGAAAAGGGATATATATATTGTTTGAAGTAGTTAAGTGGTTTTGGCTAATGTAGCTGTAATGGACTGGTACTCATTGTAATCATATGCAGTATACTTAGGTGTAGGTTTATGCAATAGGTATAGTCAATAAGTGTTCCTATAGGCGTAGTCCTAGTCGTCCCCACTTTAGTTTGTATTTCTGCCTGACACCAGCTGTGAGGGGGAACCAAGGTGTATGCTTATTCATTACATCAGTTTTCTTCTATTTGTTATTGTTTGTGTGAGTGATTTATTTTACTTTTTAATCCTACAATTTTTCCACTAGTTAACCATTCAGTCAGTTAAGTGCCATACGTGATACACGCTTGGGCGATCATGTCTCAAAAGAGACATGACTGATTGGGCAGAAGATTATCCTGCAGTAGGTTGCCATTGCTTTCTGTGGTAGACTGGTTGCCGACCAAGGCTATAGAACCCAATCTGTCCTGTTATTTAACCCATAACTGGAAGGAATAGTTAACTATTATTCTGCCTTAATTAAAATAGTGATGGTAGGTAATACTAACATCTTTTACATTTGTTTTTTAAATATACTTCTTCATTGTAAATAAACATTGGGATTATTTTAAATAAATTTTATTAAAATTTTTGTCCCATCCCCCAGAAAAAACTGTACTAGTTAGAACTTCAGAGATATTGTGGTATTATTCGGTCTGTAATATGACTGATAAGTGTAAATGTAAAGTTTTAGTAACAGGAATAATATTAGTGTCGTTGTGACTAGCTAAGCTGAAAGAAAGAACAATGAAAATCTTCTGGCCTTGGGACATATTTTTTGTACTGTTTATAAGAATAAATATTGTTGAGTTCTAGCCTATTTAATGATAGTGATTTCATTTCTTTAATGAATGTGGGATGCTTTTTGGTATTTATTTGATTGTATTTGCTATTGTCACTGAATGTGCTTGTATAAGTGATTTATTTTATTTTTTTAATCCCACACTTTTTCACTCAATTGTTATTCCTGCCATATTTGGGATTGTGCATGCATGAACATTGTCATTGTTTTGTAATTATACTTTATACAATTTGAAATAAACATTCAAGTAATTTCATTATTAAATTAATTTTATTGAGAAACGGTTTTAACACTGCCTCCCCACAAAAATTGTGCATTTGGGAATAGTTAGAGCATCATAGAGAAATTGTGGTACTATAGTGTCTGCAGTATGACCCAAGTGTAAATGTGATGTTTTGGGGGAAGGAAAAAATATTTGTTTGGGAGGACTTTGAATTGCCAGGGGTACAGCAAAATAAAGTTGGAAGTTGGGTAGGTTCAGTGCATAAATGTTGAGGTCCTAGTTGTAGATGAGTGATTGTTGAGTTTTGACCTTCTTCTTGGGATTGACATGACCAAAGAGCTACAAGGCATTCACTTAACCAAATTGGGTGAAGCACACTTTGGAGACTTGAATGGGTGTGTCTACATTTCGATTGATGAGCCTGACTTCTGTATGACATTCAATCAAAGCCAAAAAGTATGAACTGAATCATGGAAGAGTACACCATGCACAGCCATGTCTGGGATGCCTACAAGAAAGAACTATTACTATAGCAGTGTATGGTTGTTGCCATACCTTGAGGAAAAACTTGGCCCACCCAATTCTCTTGATAGCAGTCATGCAAGAAATTTTCAACATGGTGACTCATCAACACGTGTTTTTCCTTTGTGGAAAACATGTGGGTCATTTCCTCTTATGTGGATGGTTTTATCAAGCGCCAAGTGAGTGCAGTGACCAAGAGATGGGATGATAAGGTCAGAGGTGCCAATCTACATTGCATGCAGTTAGAAACAATGACCAGAGTATGTGAAATGGATCCTGTTGGGGTAGACTGGTGTATGGATAGCAACAAGATAGAGATCTGGGTAGATGCAAGTTCTGTGGTCATAGGAGTGGCATTAAAAGCAAATGAAAGCATTGTTGAGGATACTTGTTGCTCGTGCCCAACCAATGATGCCAGGTCATAGCAATCTGGCTGAACTAGATGCAGCACTCAAAGGCATCAATCTAGCCCTTTAATGGCAGGCCACAGTACTGCATTTGGTCACTGATCCAGCATGTGTACATCAGTGGATATCAGACACCCTGACTGAAAAGGCACAAATGCAGCAGGTGAAATGCTAGTGAGATGACACTTGGGAACGCTGTGGGCATTAGCTGAAGAGTATGGATTGAACATAGATGTAACACTTGCACAATCCTGTCAAAACCATGCAGATTATCTCACCAGAACTTGCATACTTCTAGTTTTTTCTTTTTTGCGCATACCCAAAAGCTGAAGGTGGGGGGTGGTACTCTTGCTAGGGTTAACAACACATAGAAGTAAAAAGATATGTAACACACATAAAGTAAAAAGATATATAACACACGTAAAGTAAAAAGATATGTCTTCTGCAGTAATTATTTTCATAAATGAAAAAAAGTAGATCTTACCAATAATTTCAGTGTAAATGTTATACAAACATGAATTAGTTTCAGAAAATATTAATGCATTACAATTCAAAAGTCTTTCCATACCTTCCACCTGTGAGGCTTTTAATGTCTTGTCTTTTGATATCCAGTTAACAAACCAGTTTTCTTTATGGCTTTATTTCATTTCTACTCATTTTCTCTCTCTTTATATGCATATTTATTTTTTCCTTTCACTTGGTTTTCATTTTATTTTTAACTCCCTGTTTTTCCCATCCTTCTCTCCCATAATATTCCTAATTTCTTCCCACTTAATGTTATAAGGTTTTTGGCCAAAGGGGAAAAGTATTGGCAGTTTCTACACTTTTGTTCCAGGTAGAAAAACCTAATGGTAATACATATGTACAAACAATTACCATACTAAGAAATGGAAAGTTTTTATATTACAGGAGGAGATTAGTATTGAAATTTTTCATATATATTGCAGGTGAGTGTTTAATATTTTAGTCAAAGTACAAATCTGGCAATAAATTAGTAACAGAAGAAGAAAAATTTGAATTTCAATGGCAATATTTTCTAAATGATAAGGAAACATCCAAATAATCATGCTCTGTTTTTCATTAATATCTCTCTAAGATTGGCCCCCTCAAGAACCTCTTCCCAACAGAATTTCTTACTGCTACCAAAGAGTGGACTGGGATTTGTTCTGCAATTTTCTGTATGATGTTCCTTGGGGAAAAGTGTTTAGCATCCCCATTGAGGACTGCGCCTCTGAGGTCTCCTCCTGGGTGAAAGCTGGCATCGATGCTTTCATCCCAGCCAAGAGTTTCATCATAAACTGTATTCATTCCCCCTGGTTCCCTCCAGCTTGCTCAGCTGTCATTGCCTACAAGAATCACTTCTACCAATTTTATCAGAGCCATGCATGAGGGATGTATACATAATCCCCTCTCTGGTCACTAACATAATTTCAAAGCTTGAACCCCATAAGGTGATTGGAGGTGATGGAATCTCAGTCATTGTCATGAAGAAATGTGCTCCTGAACTCTCCTCTTTTCTCTCCAAACTCTATAATTACTGCCTTTCTGCTTCCTGCTTTCTTGCCTGCTGGATGTCCTCTGTGGTTCATGTATTTAAGAATCTGGAGAAAGCTCAGACTCTTCTGATTATTGTCCTATTAGCCTACTACCAATTGTTGGGAAAGTGTTAGTGGCTATCATCATTACTGAAGTTGTTCAACATCTCACAGCCCATAACCTATTCTTTGACAAACAGTATGTCTTCTGCTTTTCCAGGTCTACTGCTGATATATTAACGACCATCACTGAATACATATATAGCTTTGCCATTCTTGATAAGAATGGCAAAGCAAGAGCTGTTGCCCAGGATATCTCCAAAGCATTTGACAGTGTCTGACATGCTGGCCTTCTGCACAAGCTACAAGGATATGGTATAACTGGACACTTGTTTGAATTAATCCAACTATTCCTATCAAACCATATAATGAAGGTCATATTGAACAAGCATGCCTCTAGATCCTATCATACAACTGTGGGTGTCTCCCAAAGCTCTATCCTAAGTCCTACACCTTTTCTGATCTTCATCAATGATCTCCCTGATGTGATCAGATCCCAAGTAGGCATATACACTGACAACATCACCATTTACTCATGCCTCAATAAGAAATCTGCCTAGGCAGACAAAGTAAATTTTGCTGCTGATCTTGAAACAGACCTCTAATCTGTGGTGGACTGGGGCAAGAAATCATTTGTAAATTTTAATGCTTTCAAAATGAAGCTGTTATCTTTTAACTATCAAAGATAATCTTTCCTACACCCACTCTGCATGGATCATGCTAGTCTCCCAAAAAGCAATACACTGCACTTCCTCAATCTCACTCTCTCAGCCAACCTCAAGTAGTGTGACTGTATTGAATCAATAGTGAAATCTACTGCTAGGAAGGTTGGGTCACTGTGTTGGGTGAGGAAGTTTACCTCACCTGAATCCATCTTGCACAAATACAAATAAACCATGCCTCCATGCATTGAATACTGTTGTCATATCTGGTCGAGTGCCCCAGCTATTCATCTCAGGGTTCTCAACAAAATCCAAAGGAGAATCTGCAATGTAATAAATCCCAACCTGGCACCTCAAATCTAGACACTTTCACACTGACAAGATGTTGCTTCCTTCTGTCTCTTCTACAAATATTTCCACGGCTTCTGCTCTGATGAGCTTAGTTCCCTCATGCCCCCTCTACAAGAATTTATATAAGCAACTAGACTGGCAACAAGGTCCATCCTTTTACAATCAAATCAACCAAATACAGTTGCACTTCTACTCTATTAGCTTCTTTTGTCACACTTCTTGCCTGTGGAACTCTCTTTTGTATATTTGTTTCCCTGATAGCTATAATTTCCAAAAGCCTGACTGCATGAATTTAAGTGTGCTACTGTGTGGCGTAATGAATTGAAATTAGAAATCAGAGAGCCAAGTTCAAATTCCAGTTAAATTTATTGCATCCACTTACATGCAAATACACTTAGAAAAAGTACAAATCTATCTTTTCTTCCTTCAGGTATAAGTCAAATAGCAGGACAAACTGGATTCTATAGCTTTGGTTGGCAATTATTCTACCGTAGGAAGAAATAGCAACCTACTGTGGGAAAATCTTCTGCTTAGTCAGTCATGGATCGAAAGAGACATGATTGCTCAAGTGTGTATCACGCATGGTAATTAATTGACTGACTAGATTTGAAACTAGGTCTGAACATTTTACTGTTCAACTAGCTAGTTGCAACTGCCACTTCCACTCTACAGTTTGTTTGTTCACACTTCCCACCTGTGGAAGTCCCTTTTGATTTTTTTCCTCCCTGATAACTACAATCTTCAAAAATGTAAGTGCAATGTCAATCCCTATCTTCCATTTTTCTTGGTCTTGTTCTATTTTGTTCTTTCCTCCATCTCCACTAAGTCTTCTCATTCTCTTACCCTCCCTATAATTCTGCGTTCTAGTGGCATTATCCCCTTGCTCGGTATGAAATGATTAGAAAAAAAATGTTTAATATTCAGATGTTTGTCAGTTGCTAGGCCACAAACCAAATTTTGAGATGTTCATTGTTTTAACTTCATGATGAGTGAGATTAAATTTTTAAATTAATTGAATATTCAAATCTTCGAGCGTAATAATATTCTCAAATTCTATTTGTGATTCAAAATTGCACCACATTTTAATCAGCATTAAATTTATTCATATTTTTTTTCACTTTTTTAAAAATCTTTTTTAAGCATATTTAATAATCTTTGCTGCTGTGAACACATAAACAAGCTTCACATATGTACATTTTCAGACGAATTTAACAGTGAATGAATTCATTTCTACTACTGTAGGCTATAAAACCACTCCATTTATGTGCCATGTCTAAGGCAATATTGTTATATGCATGGCCGTATCTGACTACCAAGCACACCGTGCATGAGTCCAGGCCGATCTGTGCAATCATATTGAAAATCCGAGCAAGGAAAAATGTCTTCATCAGAAATCAAACTAAACAATCCACAAAGAAAGAAAGAAAGAAAGAAAGAAAGAAAGATGAAGAAAACATCCGAATGAATGCAGTAAAAATTTGTTTATTTATTAATTTTGGGAGAAAAGACTGGTTATACTCAAAAAGTCCAAACCTGATTTCCTGCTTTTGTTCATGTTCTGTGCCTCATTTCCATTGGAATAGCCGAAAAAATCCGCAAAAATCATAGTTTCTGGAAACAGATGACACTGATGATGTCATCATTGTTAACTAATAAATCCAGGCAATTTTCTCTGTGCCTGGTGTTTTTTTTAGCATCAGCTACAGCCCTGGTTATATGTATTGTTTTGGCCACATTCCTTGAGGTTATGTGAGATCATGGTTTTCCACAACTTTTTATCTTTTGTAGTTCTGAGCAATGTTTTTTTATTATCCTTATCCCTCCCTGTTCTGCTCTCCATTTACACAAGCTTGTTAGGTAGATTACTCGCTACTTACCCTTTTGTTTTCAATATAACCCATAAGTGTCAAATTCTCCAATCCTTCTTTCCTCATTATGTGTCCTAGAAATTTCTCATTCTAATTTTGAGTCTTCACCCTTTTACTGTTGAAATAGTTAAAATGAACCACCACTTCTACTCCAATGATTTTATTTTCTCACCTGTGGAATTCCCTTTCATTTACTTGCTTCCCTGATAACTACAATCTCCCAAAATTTTAATGCAATGTCATTTGCCATCTTCTATCTTCTTGAATAACGTTCATCTTTTATTCTTTCTTCAATACCCCCTGTACCCAGTCTTTTCTTTCACTGTAACCCCTTGTACAGTAGTGGCAATGGTTGAGGTGAAATAATTAAAAAAAACGAAGTGACAATTTTGTTTCTAGTTTCCTTAGAATTTCCTCATTATTCACAAGCTCTGCACATAGCATTCTCAGCATCCTTCTGTAGAACCATATCTCTGTTACCCCAAATAACTTCTTTATCTATAAAGGAATTATCCAGGATTCACTGCCATATGACAATACATAGCAGTTTCTTTTATAGGTTGCATCCCATTCAAAATCTGGGTAATTCAGACTCTTTTCAATTTCCTGTTCAAAACAACCTTTATCTCTTTACAGTTCTTCTTTGTTCTTCCTCTGTCATTTATTCACGCAAAGTCATTCTGTAGTTTACTTACTGTTTTCTTCTGCCCCTCTTTTCCACAATATATCATGTGAGTGTTAAATTATCCAGGCCTTCATTGTATGTTCCAGAATATTTTGCCGTCTCTGGATGATTTTAAGTATGTGTTCTTTTAATTACACATTGAAAACCTTCCCCCACGAAAAAGAAATATTTTCTCCCTTTTGTTATCAGTATCTGTAAAATGTCAAGTTATGCATTTTCAAAATCTCTTTAGGGAAAATAAAAATTTTAATTTAACTCTGACTATAAATAGTTTTTGTTTAACATTCACTTGGATTTTAATAACAGAGAGCAAAGTTTTTTACACATACACAGACATTGCCAGATGCAAAAATTAAGCCAGTCTCTTAACCACAAAATTTTTTGTCTTTTTAATTTCATGTTTATTAAAAATTTTTTTGTTAATGTTGTTGCACAAAACCTTATTCTCTTTTATAGTTATTTTTCTCTTGAAGCAACAAATATTAAATATGAAAAGTAAAGCATTATGTTCAAGCTATGCTAACACACCAAAAGAATGATTATGACTTGCGGGTTGCTTGGGAATACCATTTACTGTAAGTTTGGTTGAGCGGGTGGTGCAATGGATGATGGCTTGAAATTGTTAAATGAGGAGCCGAGTTCCAATTTCAATCAGGTTCATTATATTCACTCAAGTGCAAATACTCTCAGGGAAGTTATGAGTCCATCTCTTCTCCCTCCAGCTATGGGTTAATTATTAAGATATATCACTAAATCCATTATTATCTCAAAAAAAAAAAATTCTTACAATCTAAAAATATTTTCTGGTTTTAAATAACCTGCAAAAGTTTGATAAGCTATAGAAAATGAATCAATAAAAAGAGAATTAATATCAATTCGTTACTTCCAAATTTTGTCTTTTGTAGGCAAGTTCAGAAAAAAAAACATAGTTTTGGTATATAAAATAGATTTCAGTAAATTCTCACTAAAAATGTATCCCCATCAAATAGTGAGTCTAAAGTGACAATCAGTGAGATTAAATATTTATTATAAATAAACTTACCCTTAAAATGTGTAAAATATAGAAAGTTTTGACAAAAATCTTACATTCATTTACAAGTATTTATTAATTGCATTGAAGAATTTTATCATAATACAACTTTTGTACCACATAAATATTTTCATGCTTCAGACACACACAAACAAATTTATTTTCCTTTAATGCTTTTAATCTCACTGATGACATGGATGTTAAATTCACCCGTTGAAATATCCATCTGATTTAAGAAAATCTGAAATTTTTATATGTAATAAATTATATATATATATACATATATATATATATTGTGTGTATTTTAGCAGCATTTTTTCATTAATGTGGGTTTCATTGAATAATATAGACAAGTTTTGTCTATTAATTTTGTGTAGGATCCGTTCGTACAGTCTGATATACTTGATGGTCATATCGTTGAAAGACAACAAAAAAATCACAGTAATTGTTGATTTTTTTTATCAGGTCTAAGCTTTCGACTCACATAAGCCGTTATCAAAGAATAAATATTAACACACAGTAAACATAGAACATTTAAGTTATTAACAATAAAGAGAATTAAATTGAAAATATAAATCCATCCCTACTGTGGCGGATGGCCAAAGACAGTGACAAAATAGTGATGTTGTGGTCCCTGATTTAATTACAGGCATTTGAGTATGTTATTGGAAATATCAAAATTGATTGTATTCAAACCAGGTTTAAATTGTTTAATGTAGATTGCTTCCAGGATTTTTAGTTTCTGTTTATTATTTTCTTGTTTAAGTATGTACGTGTTATCAACGAGCATTTTTCTCAGAAGTGTGCGTTGATAACCGTGTTGTTTTAAATGACGGAATATATTTGAATTTTCATTTAAGTGCAATGTCAGACGCCATGAGAGCGAATTTGTAGTGTGGCCAATGTAGATATTATTGAGGTTGTTAGATATACATTCTCTAAATGGACATATGAATTTATAAACTACATTGGTTTTTTGCAAATCACTAACGGTGGGGGAAGAGTCGTTGCGGACGAATGAATTGTGTGTGTGTGTGTGTTAAAATGACAGACAAGGTGCTATGGTTAACATTTTATATAATTTTTTCTGTGATCATATCATTATTTTCTTTTCAGAATGTAAATAATATAAAAATTGTCCAAATGTTTTATTTATCCAGATGCTTTCAACGATACTTTTTAGCCATTATCAAGGATGCATTTTATTTTACTTTTAATTGAATATATAGATTGTTTTCTGCATGTATCTAGAGCTATAGGAATGCTTTATTTATAATAGCATCAGCCACATGTAAAAAATGATAAAAATAATGGAAGCATTATTAATAAAAAGAAAAAGCCAACACTTAATAATATCAACTCTGAACATTGTCACAATGTAATGATCATGTTTGAGCTAATCCTCATTGCAGGCACTTTCTCAGGCACATTTGTGTTTGTTCACAGAACCCACTTGTGATTTATATTACAACTATGTTGAGTAGATCTACTTACAGTTTCTGGGAGAGAGTGCTTTATCTAGTAGAAATAACAGTCTGAACAAAGTCAATACGCTCAATCCCTTGGACACAATGACTTGAGATTTCATGATAGTTCAACCATTAACAGTTCCCAAAGGCTCCCATCTACAAAATTTTAGTTACAAGGCTTGGGACAACTTGTGGTATGATTTTCAGGCACTTTCCAAAGGTGCCGCACAATGGGATTGCCTCCTCCAGACTGATAGTATCAAGAAGTCACTTTTCTGACAAATTGACTATGGTGAGATTCGAACACAGGCCTCATGGTCAGAAAGCAATTATTCTAACCACTCAGCAACATGCCTATATGAGATATGTCAATGCCCTACCAATACACCCATTATGGCACTGTTTCAGGGCTATAAAAACAATCTTAAACTTTCTATTGTTTTTTTTTTTTCACTTTTTTCTATTCTAGAATGCAACTTGCCTTGTTTTCTCTTCTGAAGGGACTCAGTTGCCTGACCATGTAGTGTATCTTAAGTACACATGTCCTCAAAAACACACAAACACCCCCACACACACACACACTACAGGTAACCCTATAAATGTTTTGTTTTTCACTCCCTTCAGCTATATGTGTACACAGTAGTATAATTTATCTCTCTTATTATTTATTAGTGATATAAAAATACGTGAAAATATCTCTGTGTTAAAATTTATTCCATTTTCTTTTACTTCTATACTGATAACCATATAATGCCAGTCTGAATAGTAATCAGTAAAAGCAACTTCAGATGAAAAAAATATGAGTCAAAAATTTAAGATAATTTCAAAACTACTAGTAATTTTGGAACGGAATTCTTTCTCTTGTCCTCAGTTATTAAGTTTTTGTTTAAAATGAAAAATGAGTGAAAGATAAACAAAAAGGGAATGAATTTAATTTTTTTTTCTCTATAAAAATTATGAAAATTTATAACTTGACATTTTGCAGACATTGACAACAATGAGAAAAAAAAATACCTTGCTGTAAAAATATTTGACAGATGATTAAATTCAAAATGTTTTGCTTTTAAAATCTTCAAAACTTGTTGTGATGTTTTTTTTAAATTTTGTTTCTAATTTTACAAACCTTGGAAGGTTTTATGGAGATGTGCTGATAAGTTTTTAAATTGTAGATTACTTAAATCTTAAGCTGTATGGTTGGTTTTTCACACAATTGTTTTCTGTTGAAATTAGCCATTTTCATACAGGAAATATTTAATCTTCATTGGTTGAAAAGTTAGCATTAATGTTGATTGAAATTTATAAAATCTTTGTCTTAAATCAGTTTGTTAGAAAAATGAAATTCTTATTGTCTTTTTCTAGTACTGATGGGAATTTCCTTCCTAATCTTTTATTCAGATTAGTGTTGAAAGTGAACATGTTGATGATATCATTATTTTCCTTTCAAGTTACATTTGCTATTCATTTTAGTTGTTTCTACTGTTGGAAGTATTCAATTGATGTGGTTTTTGCTTTCTGGTGAAGCTCTTTCTTTGTGTTTCTATCTAAAAGATATGATGGATGTCTTCATTGAAACCACTTGAAACTTTTTTTTAAATTGGTATCAATAAAGCTACTAAGGCACAAAGGGTTACAGAGTGTGGAAGAATTAGGAACACAAACATTAATAATGAGCAGGAAGATGGAAAAAATAATCAAAAGGACAGTAGATAGTGATTGACATCACATTTAAATTTTTTTCAGATTAAAGTTGGCTGGAAAGCAGGAGCTGAAAGGGGGTTCCACAATTGATAAGTGTGAGAAAACAAACTGTTAGCATAAAAGTTACAGTTATATCTAGCTAGCTCAACTATAAATTGATGATAGCTTGATGCCAGTCTAGTATTATGCTTTAATTAAAAAAGGCTAGGTACCATAGTAAAAAGCTCATCCAAACAATTACCATGAGAGTATTTATAGAAAAGGCACAGGGAGGTAACTTCATGGCAGTGGTAAGGGGACTGAAGCCAAGTCACCATATCAGGATCATAAATATAGCAGATTCTTGTTTGGGTTTTATCAAGGAGCTCAAAGTAAAGAGCAGGAGCAATGGACCATTTGTGGCATTAATATTCTAAGCATGGATGTATGGTAGACTTATAGATATGTAAGATACATTCTGGAGAGAAAAATTGTCTTGTACAATACAGTGAACTAACCTTCTTAGCAGTTGATTTAATGGATTCAATATAATTAGTTTTAATCATTGATCTGAGAAAACAATTGTATATAGATGATAGTTTGGATATTGGTAAATGAGTTGGATGCTATCAATGGCATCTGTATGAGAGTCTTGATCTGATGAAGTTATTTAAGAACAAGACTCAAGTTAATGTTTTTATTTTGTAACAACCTATCCTATTTTCAATTCCCTTATCTCTAATACTAAATTTTTTGTAACTTATACAGTGAGGTATTTAAAGTGTTTAGTATTTATTAAGCTATGAAAATATGTTGGTTACATACCTATATAGCAAATACAATCCATGCTACTAATATTACAGTATTCATAAGTACAGGATTATGATCATTATATTGAGAGATATGAAAAGTGCTATCCAAATACTTGGGTAATTTGAACAGCATACATATTGAATATAAACAGGATTTTGTTGTGACCTTTTATGTCCTCATATCAGTTTGAATTCTAGTTGAATTCATTGCATTCACTTATATGCAAATACCCTTGTAAAAGGTATGAATCCATCTCTTCTCTCTCCAGCTATTCTGGGCTGAATAGAAGGACAGACTGGGTTCCATAGCCTTAGTTGGCACCCATTCTACTAAAAAAAGAAATGGCTACTGTGGGATTATCCTTTGCCTAGTCATCCATGGATCAATAGAGACATGATCGACCAAATATATATAACATATGGAACTTAACTGACTGATCATTATTTTAGCCCAGATAAATGCAAGGATTTTAAATACTGATTTTCAAGGGAGGCACTATTGATTTAAAAGATCAATGCAATATAATATTTCTACCCTTGTTTCTTAAGCTTGCTAGTAAACTTAGTAAATATTATTCATGACAAACCCCAGGAACAGATTGCAGAGATCTTATTTGCTTATTTCACAAGCCATTACCAGCAAATTGGTTTCTAATCAGGTACTCTATGAAATTTATTGTGTAATGGATATTGTTTCAGAATAAGAAATTGGCAGAGCCGAGTTCGAATTCCAGTCAAATTTGTTTCATCCACTTACACAAAAATACCTGAGGGAAAGGTATAAATCCATCCCTTCTCCCTCCAACTATAGTTTGAATAGCAGAACAGATTGGATTCTATAGCCTTGGTTGGTAATCAGTCTACTGTAGAAAGTAATAACAACCTATTGCGGGAAAATCTTCTGCCTAGTCAGAAAGAGACATGATTCACCAAGCATATATCCTGTATGGCATTCAACTGACCAATTCTTTTGACATAAGACAGTTCCTTATAAAACTTTCATTTTCTTTTTAATAAGTAGGAAATCTTTAAATATATGTATCTCAAATTCCTTACTTTGACTTGTGGTAGAATCTAATCCAATAATTAGTAAGTTTTTTTTTTTTTTTAATGATATCACCCTGAGCAGGGCAAGATCACCAATAGTGTACATAGAGATAGAGGTACAGAGGGAAGAAAGGGGTGATGAAGAAAGGATAAAAGAATGGAATTCAGGGAGATAGAAGATGGCAATTGACATTTCATACAAACCTTTGGACTGAATCTATGAAATAGTTATGACTCACTAACAAAGCTATGCAACTACAATCAGTTAAAAATGGTTCTGAATGTTCCAAAATTTTCAAAATGGTTTCACTTGTATCAGTCAGGATTTTAAAATCATTATAGGGTCATGTCATTCTAAAAGATTATAAATTTAGTGCATAACACTCTCCTTGCTCAAATATCAAAGACAGATGATAAGGTGTCATAAATGAAAGTTTTTGTTCCTTGACTTCAAGAACTTAAGTGTCATAATTTCACTATTTTAAACCCTAAGTTCTATGCTAATAGTTTCTCCCCTATTCTCTCTTGTTGACCTCTCTTCTGGCCTATTGCTTCCCTGTCACATATGATCTTAAAAAATTTAAACGTAACATCCATTGTCATCTGTTCCTTGAATTCTCTTTATTACTGGTTACATCATGTGAAGCATCAGTTCCCGTACAATCACTAAAATTAAAGAATGTTTAACCCAATGAGTACCTAGATGGATGACTGTTAGGGAATATTAGAAGTTGTAAGTTTGGATGTGCAGGTGTTTATAATGGCTTGGAATTGTTAATCAGAGAGTCAAGTTTCAATTCCAGTTGGGTTTGTCATATTTACTTACATGTAAATACCCTTGGGAAAGGTATAAATCCACCTCTTTGATTCCAGCTATGGATTACTTAATAAAATTTCTATCACTAAATCCTTATTATCTAAAATAACTTTCTTTGAATTAAAAAATTCTTACAAACTAAAAATGTTTTTGGTTTTAAATAACCTGCAAATAGTTAAGCTGTAGAAACAGATCAATTTTTATTGTTCTTTCTTCTCTATAATAAGAATTTCATCCCTGCTCAGTAACCCTTTGTATCATAGTTGCTTTTATCCTTTTGCTCTTAGTGAAATGTTTAAAAAATATTTTAAAAATTATTTGTTAATAATCTCTTACATAATAATGCCATAGTATTAATAAATAATTTAAAACAATTTCACTGGTACTGTTTGTATGCATCAGTGTAAACATAATGGGTTTAGATTGAAGTTTATGATAATGTTAGTGTTTATGATAATGTTTGTGTTTATGATAATGTTAGTGTTTATGATAATGTTTGTGTTTATGATAATGTTTGTGTTTATGATAATGTTTGTGTTAACAGGAAAGAAGTGTGAGTAGACAAAATAGAGAAGAAAAAATTATTTTTCTGAATTCATAGTGTAAAATCTTCTATTTAATATGGATAGGGTTTTCAAACTTTCTGTCATCTAATCAAGAAAACCCTATAGACATTAAATGTAAGGCCTCCTCCTTGTGCAAATACTGTAGATGGATGATAATGTACTGTAAATAAAAAGATGTTTGCTAATGATCTTGTCACTCTGATGTATCATGCTTTAAGTGCACAGCACCCTCCTTGTGTAAATATGGCAATGAATGATAATGCATGATAAATAAAATAAAAATAAAATGTAATAACATATTTTGTTTTCTCTGTTTATATATTAATGTGCAGGTAATGGTTATTCTTCTTCTATGTGCCATGTCTCTTCAGGATACTAGTGATTATAGCTTTTCCCCAATTTCATGTTTGTCATAGCTCTTCATAACTTTTGTCTTTTTGCCATCTCTTCCAAACCCTGCTCTGCTATCCATTCATTCAAGCTCATCAGATAGGTTGTCTGTTTACCTCTGTCTCTTATCTTCAGTTTGTCTTGTGAATATCAATTTTTCCAAGCCCTCTTTCCTCAGTATGTATCACATAAATCTCAACTCTCTCTTCATGATGTAAAATATGAGTATCCCTATTTTTTTGCATCTTCTTCAAAATTTCTTCATTGATAACATGTTTGGGGTCATAGTATTCTCAGCATCCTTCTGTAGAATCATATTTGTGTTGCTTCTTCTTCATCTGTAAGGAGCTTGTCTAGTATTCACTGCCCTATAGGAAGATTTATACTGCATAGCAGTTCAGTATTCTTTTCTTCGATTCTAATTATATTTGTCTGTTTGTTTGTTAATACTTAGCTCAGCTTTTGGAAGGAATTTTTCACTACTTGGTGTAAAGGTTAACATCTCAGAACAAGAAATCAGGTTGAAATTTCAGTTGAATTCATTACATTCACTTTTATGAAAATACATTGCAAAAAAGTATAACTTCATGTCTTCTTTCACAGCTATGGATTAAACAGCAGACCAGATTGAACTCTCTACCCATAGTTGCTACCCAGTCGATGAGAAGGACAGATCTAAATTGAAAAATGTATGTAGCTGGTGTACCATATATTATGCAGCTATTGACAATATCATGGCATTTACAATGATACTATGATCTCAACTGAGACCTTCTTGTAATTATTGTATTTTATTATATAAAATATCATTTATGAATTGTTTCCAGTACCATGTCCAATTATAAAAATCACTGATCCACAATTGTAATTTTATCTTTATTATGGATCTTAAAGTATGAAGAATGTAAGAAGCTTAAACAAATATTTCTTATTAAACTCTTATGTAAATGTTTCAACAAGATTACCATAATTTACTAGATGAATTTAATGTACAAAAATAGAAAGAAGCTTCAGGTAAGCAGTAGTAGTTAGTTATACATGTGTTAGTATCATCTAGTGGTCATGAGTTCGATCCTTGAAGTCCGTAGTGGTGAACCAAATTCCAACATGAAAAACAGTAACTGGTTTCACAGGATATTTTGCAATAATCAATGAGATAATCCACATCAGCTAATCTCTGGACACATGATGATGACCAGAGGGTACTTGGTCAAAACCCTGTGTCTATTATAACACCTATATCAACCAAGATAAGAACAAAAGTTCAAAATAATTCCAAGATTATTGAAAATTACTCATCTCAGAAATAAATACAAAGCATTTTTTATTCGCCTGAGCTATCATATTTATGAGCCTATCATGGCAAACATCACAATCCTTCATCAAGGTCAGAAGGTCTTTAGGGTTGTTATCTGGGTCATAACATAGCTGGTCAATGAAGTTGGTAGCTGGGTGACCAACTCATCTTGTGTCATAGCTAAATATCTAGAGCATTACATTACTTATAAATTTTTGTTTTGCTCACCAGCAGTGTCCTGTCATTCGTATAAGATTGTCGAAATATGAGAGATGGGTCTATAAAGCTGTGATTTAGTTGAATTTTGTCTCCAGAGATGTTAAATATAGTTCTGAGCATCCAAGTGTAGATTCCATTAAGCTTAGAATGTAGGGTTTTACTTAATGTCCAAGCGGTGGCACCATATATTAAGACCGCCTCTAGAGTGGCTTAAAAGAATCGCTCACTTTTACACCACCCTTGTGGAACATAATACACATGTCAGTGAACATGAGCCAGGCATTGACAGCAAGTCAGTCCTAGAAGTTCTACCAGGATTTATGATTGCTTAAATTAATTGGTTTGTTTTGGTTTAGTTTGTTTTATGGCATATCAACATCTCAATGGGTTATTTATTGGTTTGGTTTGGTTTAGTTTGTTTTATGGCATATCAACACCTCAATGGGTTATTTAATGCTGACAAGATTTTTACAATAGATTTGTATGAATAGAATATATATATATTCTTTGTAAGAAATCAGTGTGTAGCTCAGCTTTCTTTGACATATTTTTGTAAAGTGGTTTCTGTTGAGGGTCAGATTTATTGTTGGTATTCAAAAATGTATTGCTTGCAATATTTTATTTTCCTTAAAAAATATATTGTTAGTAACGTTTTTTTCTTCAAAAATGTATTCCTGAAATTTTTACTATTTTTATACTTTCATAGTGTTTTGAATCCAGTTTTGGATAAATTATTTGCCCATGGCTGAAACCCTAAAAGGTGCTACCACCCCAGGTCAAATTGGATCTGAGAACAACAGTAATTAAGAGATTGTTCTATGCTCCTCACAACCTCCCAATCAGTGGCCTTGCTGCCAGATGCAGTTTATTGTTGTACCCAGGATCACTTAAGTTAATGGTTTAATCTTAACAACATAAGATATGCAAATGACATCAATGATGATGGTAGACACAGAAAGAAAACTGCAAAACTCTTAGACAAAGTATTAAAGGAATGTGGAAAGTAGCAACTGATCATCAATTGTAAAAAAACAGAATGGGTGTCAGCAAGAAGAACAGCTCAGAACATGAGCTATGAATTGAAAAAAAACTTAAACATCTAGGAAATGTTTTAACAGATGATAGAAAATGCAACTCCATAATAAGAAGTTGAATTAAAATATCAAAAGATGTCTTCCATGAACTAAAAGTATTAAAAATCAGGACAAGAATGCTACACTGCTAAGTAGGACCAGCATTTGCTGGACATCCTTATAATTCTATGGTCCCATCCCTTATATTTCTAAAATCTTACATCAATGACAGGACACTGCTGACAAGCAAAACAAGAATTTATGAGTGATGTTGTTCTACAGAAGGATACTGAGAATATCACTGGAACAGAACAGAAAACAAAAAGAACAATTATACCTGAAAGAGACAGCTGAATTTTCTAAGACATGCAATGAAGAAAGAGGGCTTGGAAAATTTTATACTCACAGGACATACTGAAGACATGAGGGACAGAGGGAAGTAGTGAATAACCAAACTAATGAGTTTGAATAAATGATGAAACATAGACTGGGATGAATATTAAATGGATAAACATTGTCTGATAACTATTAGCAACCTGTTTTCACTGCTTAGTAATGAGGAACCCAGTTGTTAGGATAACAGCAAACATCATTTGAAATGAGTAAGTACCATATTACTATAACAATGAAATTTATAAAATCTTATAATCTATAATTTTGGGGTAGTTGTATAACTAAATTTATACAGATTCTAATGAAGATGACTGACAAGACACTGTGATTAAGCTTTTGATTATATTTTTCTTGCTTAAATCAATAGCTAAATCTGTTATATACCAATTCTCTGATAAATGCTGCTTCATTGACAAAAATAAACTGTGGCTAAAATTTGATTATCTTCTTCACATACATAAACTGCAACCAAAAATTTTGATTATCTTCTTACAGGCAAAATCATGGTATTCTTCACTGCAAAAATGACAGGCAGCAACATATATATATAAATAAAAATTACAAGATATTTTTATTCGCTTTTTCAGACTTGGTTGTGGAGGGGAGTAGGAGGGTTCGGTCAGAGGATCTGCATGTATTCATTGGGAGCAGCCAACAGGCTGTGCCCATATTATGTTCTGTCTCTCACTGTGATCTGAACTGAGTTAAACTAACTACTGCTGTCTGAATATTCCAACCTTGTTTGACATGCAACCCTTTCAGTGCATTTTGCTATATTTTGGGTGCCTACATTCTTGACTCTGACCCCACTGTATTCATCAAAACAAAATCTAGCCTGCACCTGGGTTTCACACTCACTGACATTTCAAAACAACATTTTTTTTAAATCTTGCAATGCAAATACATTTTTAGGCAAAATATTATAATGTAGTAAACAAATATATAACAAATCTAGTGCTAGGAAGATTGGGTCACTGTGTCAGGCCAGGCAGTTTTTTCTTGTCAGAATCCATGTTGCAAGTATACAAATCTACCATCCGTCTGTGCATTGAATACAGTTGTCATATATGGTCAGCTATTCATCTTGTGGTTCTAGACAAAATGCAAAGGAGAATTTGCAATGTAATTGATTCTGATCTGGTAGCTCAACTCCAGTCACTTCCTCATCGACAGGATGTGGCTTCCCTCTGTTACTTCTAGATATATTTTTATGGCTTTTCCTCCAATGAGCTTAACTCCCTGGTGCCTCCTCTACATGAATTTATTTGCACTACTAGAATGGCAACTAGATCCCACCCTTTTACAATCAAAACAGTCAAATGTAGCTATCACTTCTACTCTGACAGCTTCTTTTCTCCCACTTTCCGTCTGTAGAACTCTCCTCCGTATCCTTGCTTCCCTGGTAGCTACAATCTCTAATAGCTTAAGTGCAATGTTAATTGCTATTTCTTATCTCCTTGACTCCCATTTTTCTCTTATCCATTCCTTGATAACCACTATATCTTGTTCCTCTTTCTTTTTGCTCTCCTCTCAAGTAACTCTCCTTACACCAGTATTCCCATTCTTCTCTTGTCCATTATCTAACACCCCCTTTATCTTGTTCCTCTTTCTTTTTGCTCTCCTCTCAAGTAACTCTCCTTACACCAGTATTCCCATTCTTCTCTTGTCCATTATCTAACACCCCCTTTATCTTGTTCCTCTTTCTTTTTGCTCTCCTCTCAAGTAACTCTCCTTACACCAGTATTCCCATTCTTCTCTTGTCCATTATCTAACACCCCCTTTATCATGTTCCTCTTTCTTTTTGCTCTCCTCTCATGTAGCCTCATGCATACCAGTGGCAGTACTGCCTTGCTTAGGGTGAAGTCATTATAAAAAAAAATGTGTAGAGAAGATTTCTTTGTTGGACATAGAGTTTATAAGAACTGTCTAAATGATCTTTGGATCTGATTAATTTTGAATAGTAGTTTATATTTCCAAAAACATGGCCCAGTGGATAAAAGTGTTAGCTGAAAAATCCGAAAAGTGACTTGAGTCAAGGAGTTGTGAGTTCAATACTTGGCCATAGCAGAGGGAAGAAATTCTTGGAGAGCTGAGTTACTAAAAGGAATTAACTGAAACTTAGACATCTCAAAAAGGCATGGCATGTGGAACTAGAACAATCTACACTAGTGGACAAAATAAAGGGTTCAAAATTCCAACATATATATCCTGCAGAAGGCAGAAGCATACAATGGCTCAAACATTATGAATATGGTAATAAAGATGAAGACAACTGACCAAATGATGTAAACAGTGAAAATAATTTAATCCCACTTTATGATATCTCATGTAGTGAAAGATTTGGAAGTTTGGTCAGATATTTGATTTTCCTAATAATGTTTCAGCATTTTCTTATAGATATACACATAATATATATATATATATATATATATATATATATATATATATAATTCAGTAATGAATTAGAGAACTCTGGCTATTGGGTGTGTATAATAATAATATACACACTAAAAGGTCTGCTTTCTTCTACCGAGTGCCCATGGCCCAGAGGTGGAGTCGCCAACTGATGCCAGTTCAGTCAGGTTTCAATCCTGGGTTAAAAGCAATCGGAGTCTAACCGTACTGATGAGCTGTGATACAGCAAAACAGATCTGTCTGCAGATGACTAAATATATATATATATATATATACACACAGGTTTCATTGAAAATGATAGACAAGGTATTATCATTAAGTTTTTTATATAATTTTAAACACATTGTTACCATGTTCAGAACTTAAAATACACATAACTCTATATGCATAAACTGTTCACGTGTTTATTTATATGTAAAACAAAATTAATTCTTGATATAGCCAAAAGTGCTTGAAATTACAAAATCTTTGGATAATTCTTATATAATTTGAGTTCTGAAAAGAAAAAATTATACAAACACATGAAAAATTATATAAAAACCTAATGATAATACCTTGTCTGTTATTTTCAATGAAACCTATATAAAAGAGAGATTGTTGCCCAAATACACAATATATATATATATATTGTTACAAGGGTGCATTTCTATAATATAAAAAAATATTAATAAAGTCTACAAAAATGTTAAAATTTATAGTAAAGGATTCTACTGAGTCTTACTTGTTAATACAAAAAAGGTTTCATTCATGAAGTAGTTTTAAAATAAGAAATTAGAAACAGAATGTTTGGAAGATTCTAGATTATTCCAGTATATTCAAGAAAAATTTAGATGATTCAAGAAACATCAAAAAATATGCTAATTAGGTGCTAGCCCCTATAAAATAGTTATTTTGAAGAGAGTTGTCAGTTATAAAAATAGAATTTCTGGTATTATCAACTCCATCTTTTGAATTGTGGATCAATATATCCAGTCAAAAGAATCTCTTTGAAAAGTTACTGACCAACAGAGACCCAAAAGAGGATCACCTGGAACTAACCTGGTAAATAGAGTTGTTGAATATTTTCATTGACTAAACAAAAATTATTCTATAAATACACATATTTGTGGATTTCCAGTAATAGCACTTACATTACTTTGCTAGCCCTAACGTGTTAAAGATACTTGACCCTCACCTTTCCTTCTCCCTCATAACCCTTCGCCAGTAGACCGGGTACAGCCTAAACCTCTATGTTTTCTGTATTGAATGCCACAGTTGTGTCTTTGTATATATGTTATTCTGTGTTTTTTTATTGAAAATAAAATATTTGTTTGTGATTTTTTTTTTTAATCATTTCACCCCGAGCCAGTCGGAAACGCCGCTGATGTGCAGGGGGCTGCATAAATGTAAAAAGATTAATTAGAAAAGAGTGAGGAGTACAAACTAGTTAGAAAAAAACAATAGAAAGCTGAGAAAGCAGGTGCGATGATAGATACATAGGTGGAGAGAAAGGGAAGGTTATACAGGGGTGGGGAGAGAGCTAGAGTCCAGCGGTTAGTAGATGAGTATTGACTTTGCATTTAAATTTCTGGAGGTTGTAGCCGTCAGAAAAGCAAGAATATGGGAGCGAGTTCCACAGGCGGGAAGTGCGAGAGAAGAAGCTGCAGGAGTAGAACTGCCGTCTGTATTTGGCTAACCTGACTGTGAATGGGTGGGACCCAGTTGCCAGTCTGGTTGCACGAGTAAACACCTGTTGAGGAGGCATCAGTGACTTAAGTTCGTCTGAGCAGAAGCATTCATGGCTTCTGCTCAGACGAACTTAAGTACTTATAGAACTTATACTTAGGGAGGCCACATTTAGACTATGGGGAAGTGGCTGCAGTCAAACCGCCAGATCAGTACCTATCACATTACAGTCTCTCCCTTGGAGCCTGTCAAGAACACTGAGGAGAACGGCAGGGGCACCTGACCATAAATGGCAGCAGCACTTCATGCACGGACGGATGGTTGACTTGTATATATGCAGGATGGATTCGGGTGGAAAAAACATCCTGGATCGACATAGTGGCCCAACCTTCTTAGCAGTAGATTTTGCTATGGATTCAATATAGTGGTTCCATTTGAGGTCTGAGAAGAGGGTAAGGCCGAGGAGGCGTAGTGTATTACTCTCCAGGAGAATCACTTGGTCCATGCTTATGGGAGGCAGGAGAGGTTGCCTGTAATGGTTGACAGACAACAGCTTGGTCTTAGATGAATTGAAGTTGACAAGCCACTTCTTGCCCCAGTTCACCACAGAGCTCTGTGTTTTGGTAAATCATTTTCTTTTCTTTTGTTACAACTTCTAACACATAACAATATATTGTGTAAGACTTTAGAGCACACAAAAATATTCCACAGATGCTAAATAGAGAGTACAGATGCTTAAAAATAAGTACCAATTCATATGTAAAGAGTCACTATTTACATTATTTACATTTGGACTGTTGTCCTCAACTTTGTTGTTGTTATCACAATGTTTCAGCTGTTGTGTACTCTGGCCTTCATCAGATGTATACTCAGTTGAGTGCCATACATGAAACATGCTTAGGCGATCATGTCTCGAAAGAGACATGACTGACTGGGCAGAAAATTATCCTGCAGTAGGTTGTCATTGCTTTCCGCGGTAGACTGGTTGCCAGCCAAGGCTATAGAACCCAATCTGTCCTGTTATTTAACCCATAACTGGAGGGATGAGATGGATTAATACCTTTCCCAAGGTTATTTGCATGTAAGTGAATGCAATGAATTAACTAGAATTCGAACTCAGCTCCTCGATTTGTTGTTCCAAGCCGATGTCCACGGCACCACAACGCACATCAGATGTATACTACCTAGTGGGTTAAAGCACTGAATCAGCGCTTTAATCCAGATGTATACTACCTAGTGGATTAAAGCACTGGTTCATTAATTTGGTGACATTGTAATTGGGAGCCCTGGCAGTGTGTACATGGACTCAGTGGAAACTGGCAAGCAATAACTGAGCCGTACTAAAAATAAAAACTAGCAAAATAAGAACAGTTTACTCCGTGTACATTAAATAAAGGGTTCCATTCTTAATTCCATGGAAGTTACCCAGATTAATGTATACCTGATGAAAGCTGGAGGGCACAATAGCGGAAATGATACAATAACAAAATAATAGTAACTGCTCATGTGAGCAATCATTGGGCAATCATGACATGATTGACTTGGCAGAAGATTTTCCTGCAGTAGGTTGCCATTACTTTCCATGGTAGACTGTGCTATAGAACTAGTGCTATAGAACCCAATCCGTCCTGTTATTTAACCCATAGCTGGAGAGAGAAAAGATGGAATAATACTATTCCCAAGGGTATTTGTGCATAAGTGAATGCAATAAACTGAATTGAAATTTAAACTCAGCTTTTCAATTTCTCGTTCCAAACTGATATCCACTGCACCACAACACACATCCACGAAGCATTAATAATGAGCAGAAAACATTTTTTAACTCAGCAATAAATCAATGATATGATGACAGCTAATTAAATTTTTTTAAGAAATGTGGTGACTGGGAATGCTCAGTAGTTGACTACAAGCCCTGTTATACTATGCCTGATATTTCAGGTTGTACACTAGTTTACCATACACTGTAAGCCCATTAAATGTTAGATTGGTCTCAATTCCCTCCAATAAAAAATATATTTTAATTAAGACAATTAAATAAAAATGAACTATTGTTTCTTTAAATTTTTACTGCTAGATAGAATTACAACAAAAGACTAATTATGTTCTTAGTATATACTGTACTTCTATAACAGTGATGGAGGATTGACAAAAAAATTGTTTAATCAAGTGGAGGTCAAGAGTAAAAATTTTGAGAAGCACCATGTCAGGCAAAAATCTGTATAATATAAAGATGACCATTGAGCTTGTAATTAAATTTATATTATTATAATAATATTATAACTAATATTATAATCAATATTTATATTATGATAATTGCACCTTGCTTATTATAGTTGCACCTTCTTTACATTTATAGTTGCACTTTTCTTATTACATTATTATGATAATTCATATTATCATAATAATATTATAATTATTATTTATATTATTATAATTGCACCTTGCTTAATATAATTTTGCAACAATAAAAATATTAGCAATATATTTCATTTGATTTTAGCTTTAAAATCAGTATTTGTCAAATTTTGAAGTAATTTGTGAGGGAGTAACAAGAGGGAGTAAAAAGAGTAATTGCTACAGGGTTCATGTATACCTAGGAGCATGTCCGATGCAGAGGTTTCCTGCCTCTCCAAAGTGTATGATATAGGCCCCCCCACTCTACTACACTGCAATTTTCACAGGGTCAGTCAGTTAGTTAAGTGCCATATGTAAAGCACGCTTGGGCGATCATGTCTTGAAAGCGACATGACTGACTGGGCAGAAGATTATCCCTCAGTAGGTTGCCATTGCTTTCTGTGGTAGACTGGTTGCTGACCAAGGCTATAGAACCCAATCTGCCCTGTTATTTAACCCATAACTGGAAGGAGGAGATGGATTAATACCTTTCCCAAGGGTATTTGCGCGTAATAGTATTCATATAAAATACAAATTTTATTGTAGCCTAATTATGTACAATAATAAATCATTTGCAATATAGGTGATCAATTCAACTAGAATAAACTGAAAATAAATATTGAATTTTATATAGTGCTTTTTTGTGGTAGACTGGTGGCCAACCAAGGCTACAGAAACCACTCTACAGAATACTTTCCCATGGGTATTAATACTTCTCCCATGGGTATTTGTGCGTAAATGAACGAAATAAATTTGACTGAAATTCAAACTCGGCTCTTGTATTTCTCATTTGGAGCCAATATCCATTACACTACAATGCACGTTTATTTTGAAACTTAGCATGAGCAAAACAAATTTGCAGATTTTGAAAAAAAAAATGAACCTAGAATGACGGCAAAATGCACAAAACATTTTCGTCCTTTAATAGTCAGTGGTGCTTAGTTTATTTTGTAATGTATATATAAATCCAGGTAGAAAAAAAACAAATGATGATAACATTGCAAAGCCCACAAACCACTATCAGGTTATTTGGGAATAGTAAAAATTGATATATTAAGTAAAATTAAAATAGTCTGGGTTTTTGCTACCTAATCCTGAGATGAGACATGTCAAATGATAGAAGTAAAAAAAGTATTTTTATTTTTTTGTTTGTTTGTTTACAACAAATGGTTTCTGCCCACTACTTCTTAGCCTTAAATTTGTTATGTGTCAAAAAAAAAAATTTGGTAACCTCCCTGCCCCAAATGTAAATGTTTTAGTTGTGTGATAAGATAACTGATTTGAAAAGCACTAATATAGGATTTCAACAATATACTGAGAAATTCCATAAATCTAATGAATGCCTGAGATCCAAGTGAATTAACCTAATTTATTGTTACTGTAAAGAAAATACATGTCAGTTAAAAACATAGTCAAAATATAATTTAGAGAAAAAATTTGCATTTTTAAAGTACAACAAAGAATAAAAGAGAATAGTATATTAAAATCTGAACTATCTTAATGTGAATTATTTTTAATGGTTCATTTTGGAAGTGTGCCCAAATATGGGTTAAATAGAAGATAGCAAAGATTTCTGTCAGAACTGATCTTGTAGAAAGCAATAAATAATTGTACTGTATTTAAAACCATAAAGAATGCAAACACGAATCACTTTACTATCTTTCTCATGAAATTACAGATAATAAATGTAACATAAAAAGTCCTGATAACCTAAGCCGTGTAGGGACATAATATTTAAGAACATCGTAAATATATGACTACTATATAACAGCTTTTGTTTTATAATAATTTTTAGTTAAGAATTCTAACTTTCAACCATGCATAAATCATAAAAACCTTAGCCTGAAGTGTCATAAATAACCTCCAATGTGTCAATGAGAGTTATTGATTACAAGATAGAGCTGAAAAGTTGTTGGCTTGACCAAAAAGTGATTTTAAAATAAATTTTAATGCTTGTTAAGATTTTGAAGAAGTTAATGTATCAACACCCATTGTAGATATTTTAAAGTATATTCATTATTTAAAATCAGTTAATTTAAAAACAGAGCCAAATAAGACTAAGTAAAATTATAAAAACAGAAATTCTGCCTACCAACATATTAATAAAGAGAAACTTCTTAAAGACTGCATACCAATCAAATAGAGAATATAATTTTTATGTTTATGATCAAAAACATTACCAAATTTTAAAAATCCTTTTAATTTTTTTCATTTTTTGTTCTCAACTGTTCTCTTTCTTTTATTCTCATTATTCATTTTCATTCATGAAGTCTTCTTTCTCAGTCCATTTTTTGCTGATCTTGCTTTCATTCTTTTCAATCTTTTCTTTTTGCTGATTTTGCAGTTGTTCTTGTTAGACTTTAATTTTGCTAATTTTAAATCATCCTTTTCTTCTTACTGATTTTGCAATTGTTCTTGTTCAGCCCTTTCTTCTTTCTGCTCATGTTGGAATAATTCTTTTCAACCATTTATTCTTTTTGCTGATCATTGAATCATTCTTTACAAAATTTTGCTGATCATTGAATCATTCTTTTCAAGTATTTGTTGATCTTTGAAAACATTCTTTTTAATTCTTACTTTTTTGCTGATTTTGCAGTTATTCTTCTATAGCTTTTCTGCCTTTTTCTGACCTTGCAATCATCTTTATCTTTCCTTCATTCATTTTGCTGATTGTGTAATCTTATCTCTTCTTTGTTTATTTTGGCTGATCTTGTAACCATTCTTGGTTTTACTATTCCTTCCACTGTTTACTGCCTGTATTATTTTTTCATTCCTCTCATTCTTTCTCTCAGTTCTTTTGCCTTTCTTTCTACCACTGCCTCTTTTTCAATCTTTCTAGCTGTCTGTCTCTTTATTTCTAATCATATTTTTTTTACATTTTCTCTGATAATTTTGAATTTTTCTTTCTTTATTTCATTTTTTATTGGCTCAATTAAAATACCATCACTCGTTTCTTGTCTTATTTTTTGCTTGCTGGCAATTTGCAACCAACCCAGGAAATAACATTTATCACTTGCTGACACGCAGTTTGGATTCTTACCACAAATCAAGGTCAAAGATATTATTTCACTTGAAATAAACTCTAAGGAATTATAAGACATTGACAAGTTTGTTCTAGGACACTAAGGAGTAATAGATATCGCAATACAAAGTGAAATGGAAAGATAATGACCAATTCAGTATAAAGTTTATTCATCAGGAATATTAAATAATTAAAGAACTAATTTTGCAGTTTTAGATCTAAGATTTATTCAAAAAGTATTCAGTATACTGGTATTATGGGCAAAAACTGAATCCTAAAATAAGCCATTTGAGTTTGAGTTTTGTTTAACAGCATATCAGCTTCTGTGGGTCATTTAAAGCCAAAAACGTGGAGTTTTAAGGCATTCTTTTAATGTTCGGTTATCATGTGAAAGTTGATTTAGTCAGATTTTGATGAAAAATTAAATTTTTTTTTATTTTAGAAAATTGAAGATGTCTTCTAGTTTTGTATTTAAAAATGTATTGCTGTTAATAATTTTTTTCCTTCAAGAATGTATTATGGCAATCACATTTTTTTTCCTTCAAAAATGTGTTATGGGTATAATTTTTCCCTTCAAAAATGTATATTTTTTCCATAAAAGTTTATTTCTTTGTATATATTTCTATAAAAGTCTATCCTTTATACTTTCATAATATTTTGCCATAGTTGGGATCCTAACAGGTGCTACCACTCCAGATCAGAGTGGACCTGGGAACAACACCAATTAAGAGGTGATTCCATGCTCATCACAACCTCCCAATCAGAGGCCTTGCTGCCGGCTGCAGTTTAAGCCATTTGAATGAACAACTACTCATCAGTATAAATAATAAGAAATAATTTCAGCAAGTGCAAATATTAATCAAAACTTTTAATCACTCAGTTCTGAAACTGCAAAGAAGATACTGTATGCTTGCTTAAAAAAAATTCTTGAACAACTTCGCTATATAACATATTCTGATCTATCCAACATAGAGCTGAAAATTTATATATATAGCCTTCATTTATAATACAAATACATTTTGGATAAAATTTTATATTCAGATACTTTATCTTAAATTGCATTTTATAGGCTGATGTTACTCAGAAAAAACGTTTTAGGTATTGTGTGGTAAACAATCAAGAAAGTTTGATGTGGATATAAAATTTTTTGTTGAAATCTAAACTTATTTATAAATGGAACTTTGTCTTTGGGTGTGTGTCCATTACCTATAGACTCCAAAACAGCTGAACTGATTTTCTTGAAAATTTACACAGTTGTACTATAAGCATCTGTGAGTGTTCTTAGCTAGGTTTTGTGTTGAGGTACCCCCGATAAATATCGAAAATCGATAATCGAAAAAATCGGGTTATAGAAGGAGTGGTTCAATTTTAATCAAATTTGATACACTCGTAGACAAAGACATAAGAAACGATATTCAGAAGTTTCAAGGTTGCAGTTCTTACAATAGTGCAGAAAATCGATAATATATATATATATATATATATATATATATATATAAAAGGCAATGACAAAAAAACTTATTTGATATCGATACCAGGAAATCAAAATTTGACTTACATCCATTCATTTTTCTTTCAGTGTATGGTTTTGCTTTAACTGGAAACAACTATTGCTTTTTAGTCTTTCATGCCAATGTCCAAAGAGTCTGAGCTCCAGGTCTATGGATTAGTTTTAAAGCTTTCATTACACCCGAGCAACGCCGGGCTATACTGCTAGTAAGTTATAAACTTATCCACTAAATTTTGGCCATTACATATTTTATACTTTTCCTATATTCTGAGAGGATAAAAATATCGTTACAGATTTTTGTAAGATATATATTTTACAAGTTTATTTTTTAATTAGTTTCCACTCTAACTTATGTTGATCTCCCAAATGTAGAAATAAGACCTTTATGGTTCAGCTTTCTATTTATAATACCAGTATTCTGGATGTTGTATAAAATTTAAACTTTTGATTACTAAAATTTGATAAAATGCATATTAGGTTCAAAATTGTAAAACTTCATGTGGCAAAAGTGTCATGGTTATAGCAATGGTAATATTAGCCTTTTCCTTATAAGGAAACATTCAGCATTCATTGACCAAGCCGTCAGTACTGTTGTCAGTTGAAGTTTCTAAAATCTTTCTCTTAAAACAATTTTTCAGGTAAATAGGATTCTCAAGTCCACGCTTTCCAATAATGATGGCAGTTTCCTTCTTAACATTTTGCTTGAAGGAGTGTGCAATATCAACACATTGATTATGTCATTTTCTCTTTAAGTTACATGAGATATCCATTTTAGTTATTGTTGCTTTTGAAATTCCTCAAGTAATGTGGTTTCTGTTATTTGGTACAATTCTTTGTTTGCAATTCTGTAGAGTCAGTCTTTAATGCTCAAAGAAGTGAAGGTCCTAGCCAAGATCCAGGTTTATTTTGCTCAAAGTCATTTTTAACTATTGATTTTAGAAAATGGTTGTATACAACTGACAGTTTAGATATTTCTGAATAAATTTATAAAACAGTAGATAGCATAAAGAATAGCTGAAACCTTGTATAACAATTTTAAATGTAGTCAAATATGATACAAATAGCATTGCTATTTCATTGTTCCTTATTAATTAGATAATTAAATATGAAAATTTGGACTATTTGCATTATTTAAATTCAGACAAAACCTTTCTGCATGTACCTGGTTTAAGTGAATTAACCTAATTTATTGTTATTGTAATGAGAATACGTGTCAGTTAAAAACATAATCTAAATAAATATAAAGAAATAAATTTGCAATTTTAAAGTACAACAAAGAATAAAAGCAGAATGGTATATTAAAGTCGAAACTATTGTAATGGGAATTATTTTTAATGGCTCATATTAGAATTATACCCAAATATTGGTTAAATAAGAAGGTAGACAAGATTTAGGAGGGAACTGGTCTTGGAGAAGGCAAATGAATATGTTTACTGTATTCAACACCATAGAGAAGGTAAACAGGAACCACTTCACTATCTTTCCCAAGAAATCATAGACAATAAAAGTAACATAGAAAGCCATGATAATCTAAACTCTGTAGAGATATAGTATTTAAAATCATTGTAAATGTATACCTACTATATAACAACTCTTTTTATAATATCTTTTAGTTAAGAATTCTAAACTTCTATGTATGAATCATAAATCCTTAGCCTGAAGTGTCAGAAATAACTTTTAATGAGTTAATGAGTGTTATTGATTACAAGATAGAGCTGAGAAGTTGTCAGACTGACCAAAAAGCAATTTCAAAATAAATTCTGATGTTTGATAATGATGTCTCTGAATTTGGTGTGGGTTCAATCCCTGGGTCAGGTAATAATTACTTGAACTCAATAGAATTATGGCAAGCAATGTATGTGTAATACTAAATAAGAACTAGAGAATTTGAAGAAATATTTTTTTAAATTATTCTAGTGAGAGTTAATTAATTTGCTTACACCAAAAATTTTAAAAGGGAATATCAACTAAAGTATTGCTTTAGCCAGTAATATTTTAGTATACTTATTAAAATAGTATAGACTATGGTATGTAAAAAACAGATGTATGATATTTACTCTCCTATCTGAAGAGTCTGTTGGACAAAACTTGAGTAGTGGTGACTGAATATCATTTATTTTTTTATCTTTCAATGACATTATACACCTCCCCCCCCCACACACATATATATATATATATATATATATGGGAGGTGGACAAAATAATGGAAACACCTAGTACCATAATAGCATAATTTGTAATTTGGAAAATTTGATTAAACTATTAAAAGTTTATGTTTTTTGTTTGTTGATTTAATATTAATAGTACTTCATTTTTTGCTCAAATTATTTTTTTTACAGATATTATTTAAATAACTTCATTAACATCAACAGTCAGGACAATTTAAGAATTTTAAGTGATCAACTTCATCCTATGGTTCAGGAATTGTTTTCAAGGAGAAATGCCATCTTCCATGATATCATCATGGAAGATGGCATTTCTCCTTGAAAACAATTCCTGAACCATAGGATGAAGTTGATCCAATAATTCATACAGCTAAAGTTGTAGCTGAGCAGCACAAAGAACATTCTAGTAAAGTAGAACATCTTATCTGGCCACCACAGTCCCCAGATCTCAACATCATTGAGCATTTATGGTTCATTTTAGAAAAATAAGTGAAGAGTTGATATTAATATAGGGTAGGGTCACCTTTGGCAGTAATTACCTTTGAATTCTGTGTGCGATTGGCTTGTAGAATGTTTGTATTGTTTTCAGAAAAATTTTTATCCATTCTTCAGCTAAAACAGTCCCCAATTCTTTCAATGAGGGTAATGATATAGTGAGTTCATTGTCTGGGCTAGGCAGTGTGTACATGGACTGAGGGGAAATGGTTTTAGTAAAAACTGAGAAGTAATAAATATATGATATATCCCTAGGCATGAACAGCAGAACAAGAACAATCTACCTCTATAGATTAAATAAAGGGTTCAGTTTGAAGTTCCCTGAAGGTTACCTGGATTGATAAGCAGCTGATGAAGGTCAGATGGTTAAACGGTCAAAATGTTGTGCTAACAAAAAAATGATGAGGACAATAGTTTGAGTAAATAATCTAAATAGGTATCTTCATATAATTACAAATAAAAAAGCAATTCTTTTTTAGTTTTAAATTTCTAAAGCAATACGTATTGATTTACTTGAACCAGTTTCCTTTTCTTAATAACAGTTTTGGCTTTCTAGTCTCTGGCCTTCCTTCTGTTTAAATTTCTGAGACCCAGTATTCTTACTATAATGCATTGATTCAGTTGAAGTCTTTATAATGACTGGGAAATACTTATTAGGAATCAAAGAATATTAACAAAGTGTGAAATTAAATTATAACAATAAGACTTGAACAAGATCAAAAAGCTGATCATATATATTGATTTGTTGGTTGTTTTTGTTTTATGGCATATCAACCTCGGCGGGTCATTTATTGCCAACTAAATTTTATTTATTTTTATTGCTGGTAATACCTTTTTCTTTCAACAATTTATTGTTGTTTTTATGTAAGTTTTGTGTCTAGTAATACTTTTTTGTTTTCGAGTATCAAGATTCATTGGGATTTGTTTTTTTTTAAGGGCAGGGTCACCAAGTCCTACCCTGTTTATTTAACCCGTAACTGGAGGGAAGGGACGGATTAATACCTTTCCCAAGGGTAACAGTGCTTAAGTGAATGCAGGGTATTCAACTGGAATTTGAACTTGGCTCACCGATTTCTCTTTCCGAGCCGATATTCACTGCACCACAACGCACATCCGTCACTAAGTGCTTACAGCATCTGGTATTTCTAAGCGGTCACCCATCTAAATACTGACCAGACTCAACATTGCTTAACTTTGGTGTTCGAGCGAGAACCTGTGTATTCAACATGATATGGCCGTAAGCGTGCACATCTGTCACTAAACGTTTACAGCACCTGGTATTCCCAAGCAGTCACCCATCTAAATACTGACCAGGCTCAACATTGCTTAACTTCAGTGATCGAGCGAGAATTCAATGTGATATGGCTGTAAGCCTCATATATATTGAGAAAATGAAGCAAATCAATTATGTGGAAGGAAGTAACAATCATAGATGTAAAATAATACTGAAGAATAAGATGCTTAAAAAGAACAGTGAACTTGCATTGCTGAAATTAATATGACTACTAGGCTGAGCATTAGGTATCAACACAATATGGGAATTCTTAATTTGTAAAGGTTTAAGGCTTTAAAATCTTTTGTCATTGTCCTAACTACTGGATAAAACACTTTTAAAGTTCTTTTGATTCTGTGTAAGTCATGAGTTCAGTCTCTAGCTGAAGCACTGCTTCAGTACATTGGCAGATTAGCATCATAAGAAATAACTCATGAATTCAGAAACGTCATTACAAAAAGACACTAAATGTCACAAGTTTAAGAAAGAGATCAACATATTCCTACAGATTAAATAGTTTTGCACAACATTCTCAAAAGGCAACTGAATGTAACAGATACATGAAAAACACATTATCTGAATCAGTCAGTTAAAGTGCCATACGTGATACACACTTGGGCGGTCATGTCTCGAAAGAGACATGACTGACTGGGCAGGAGATTATCCTGCAGTAGGTTGCCATTGCTTTCTGCGGTAGACTGGTTGCCGACCAAGGCTATAGAACCCAATCTGTCCTGCTATTTAACCCATAACTGGAAGGAAGAGGTGGATTAATACCTTTCCCAAGGGTATTTGCGCGTAAGTGAATACAATGGATTCAACTGGAATTCGAACTCGGCTCGCCGGTTACTCGTTCCGAGCCGATATCCACTGTACACGTCTGAATCAATGGGACAAAAATAAACAAGACAATGAAACTGAATCTAATAAAACAGCTCATAAAAGTAACAATATCATGTCTCAGAAATTTAAAGAAGGCTGAAGAGTAGACAAAAAATGGTATCAATGAATAATAGTAACACTACCACATCTCAAAAATTCAGACTGAAAATAGACCACAGGATAAAAACACAATAAAAATTACAAGCAGTGGTGATTGTGGAACTCTGAAAGTGGAGGGAGGGGCACTTGGGGGCTGAGATTTTTTTGAAGAGAGGGAACAATCTGAAGCAGCATAATTACTGACCAATTCTTTCACTCAGTCATAAATCACTGACTGCCTATGTATCTACATATCAAGTTGAGGACATTATTTCTGATAAACATCTTCCTTCAGTTATGAAAATATGACTATTACATCTCTTTCCCTCTCTAAAAACATGTCTGTTTCTATCTATCTGGTTGTTTTATTTTGTTTTTCTTTCAAACTGGTTTCTGAATGTGTTCTCAAAAAGCTAAATGAAAAAGAAAATGTAGAGGGAAAAGTGCAGAAGATCAAATCTTATCAAAATCAGAGACTGATCAGTTTCATAAATTTAAGCTTATAAAAGTGGAGGGGACTTGCAACCAAAGGGCCAGGTAAAATTCTAGAGGGGCTTCCATAAAATTGCCATTGATAACAAGACAAGAATGGTCAATAGAGAAGATCTTACACCCTCCTATGTCAATCTAAAATTTTAACACTGACAAATATTACAAGACCCTACTTCAGCTCAAGTTTTAAAATAGTTGATTTTTTTTTTTTTCAAATTAACCTTATTACAGTAAGTGTTTCTAGTTTGGTTACAAGCAGAGAACTTTGTGAATTATCAGTCTCCATGCTATCACTGAGCTAACTAAATAAGTGTATTTATGCTGCTCCCCCACTAGAGTGAGTTGTGACACAAGGTTGTTTTTTAAGGTGGACACCTGAGCTCATACAAACAGGCAAGGAATAAAAATTGCATGGTCTTTGCAACTGCTGACTGTACTGGCCTCAGTGATGACCATGAATTCACTTCTCTAGTGCAATGAGGTGGTATAGCCTGAAGCATCTGTTTCCCAGGACTGCCTGCAAGGTTAATGGGAAATTGAATGTTTGAAGATCTACACCTTTGGCTAATCAGTTTCAAGCCAAGAGCAGCTGACAAAGATTACTTGCATAAAAGACTTGTTGGTCAAGAGTTGATAGCAGTTCAAAAATGAATGTGAAGGTCAGTAAATTATAATGGTGACTGGTGTGAGAAATCACCAAGTTTAGAAGGAAGACAAGATGAAAGGGTAAGACAGTTCAGTTAATTTAATAAAAACAGATTTTTTAAGAGTTGAAAAAGAGTAAAACTAAGTGTCTCCTCCCACGTAATTCAACCCATTTTTAAAGAAGGTGTTTTTAAGTTTACTTGTTGGATGTGAAGAGAAAACGAAAGCAAACAAAAATTTAAGGAAAAATAAACTTTGTCTGAATTAAAAAATTTTTTAAATCGTTTCACCCCAAGCAAGATGGGATCGCCAATAGCATACAGGGGCTGACAGCAAGAAAAAAGATAAAGAAAAGAAAAGATAAAAGATGAATGGGATTCAAGAAGATAGAAATGGCAGTTGATATTGCATTTAAATGTTTAGAGACTGTAGCTATTAGAGAAACAAGTAAACAGAAGGAAGGTCCACAGTGTGAGAAAAGAAACTGTTGGAGTAGCAGTTACATTTAACTATTTCGACGGTAAAAGAGTGCAACCTAGATGGCAATCTAGTAGCTCACTTAAATTCACACGGTCAGAACACTAGGAAAAAAGCTTGTTAGAGCAGTTGCCATTAAAATATTTGTAGAAAAGACAGAGAGAAGCCATGTCACGTTGGTGAAAAAGTGACTGAAGTCAAAATGTCAAGTCAAAACTGATTACATTGCTGATTCTTCTTTGGATTTTGTCAAAATCTTTGAGATGAATAGCGTAGAAGTATCCAACCAGATATGGTAACAGTATTCAACACATGGATGAATGGTAGATTCATAAATGTGCAAGATAGATTTTGACAAAAAAACTTTCTGGCCCAACACAGAGGCTCAACCTAGATGCAGCTATAGATCTGATATATTCATTCCATTTCAATTCTTATGAGATTTTGTTACCATTGTACATTGGTTCTTTCGGCCCAGGTTTTTCTCTTTGTCTATTTTGTCTTAATCACAATGTCCCCACTGTTGTACCCAGCAGTCTTATTTCTGACTGAAATTCTGAGATGAGTTGTTGCTGCTATTTTTTATTAATTGACTCAAACCAGTTTTTCTGATCGAAATGTCTAAACAGTTTTAAGCTTAGGTGCGTTGTGGTGCAGCAGATATCAACTCAGAACAAGAAATTGGGCAGCCGAGTTTGAATTCTAGTTGAATTCATTGCATTCACTTTCATGCAACTACCCTTGGGAAAGGTATTAATCCGTTTCTTCCTTCCAGTTATGGATTAAATAACAAGACAGATTGGGTTCTATAGCCTTGGCTAGCAACCAGTCTACCATAGAAAGCAATGGCAACCTACTGCAGGATAATCTTCTGCCTAGTCAGTCATATCTCTTTCGAGACATGATCGCCCAAGTGTGTTTCACGTATGGCACTTAACTGACTGACTTATTTCTCTCTATAATAAATATAGATTATTCAATTAATGGCCTTACAAAATTTCAAAGTCTACATGACTGAAATAACACTGCTCAGCTAAGTGGCAAGCTTTTTCACATTAATTATGTTATATATAAATAATTTCACCACAAGCAAACCATTAATGTCACTATGATGCATAGAATTACTGGGTGTAAATGTGAATGAGAAGACTTTAGGGAGAAGAAACAAAAATAAAAGTGCAGATTTCAGCAAGATGGTGATTGTTGCAGAGTAGCTGGCACCCCTGCAGCTCTCTCAGTGAGGGAATAGTAGCATTCAAGGCATAATATTCAAGTATCATTCAAGTAATATCCAGACTGATTACTTAAGCAACTATTGTGATCTAAACTTCTGTGTTGTAAGTTCTGTCTTGTTTGTCATTGTAACTGTTGTACTGTTCTGTGTATATTTGTTTAGCACTGGATACTGTGCTGAATAATAGTGCAGCACAATTTTTCTGTGTATCATATCTACCTCAGCGATAAAACAATAATTAAAGTTGTATTTAAATTTTTGAAGATTGTAGTTAACAGAGAAGCAAGAAATCAAAAGGAAGTTTCATACGTGAGAATTGTGAGAAAAGAAACTATTAGAATAGAATTGATGATTACATCTAGCTACTCTAATAATAAAGCAGTGAAACCTACTTTCCAATCTAGTCAGACAGTCAAGTGCCATACATAATACATGTTTTAGGCAATCATGTCTCTTTGAGACATGACTGACTGGGCAGAAGATTATCCTGCAGTAGGTTGCCATTAGTTTCTGCGGTAGATTGGTTGACAGCCAAGGCTATAGAACTCAATCTGTCCTGTTATTTAACCCATAACTGGAGGGAAGAGATGGAGTAATACCCTTGCCAAGAGTATTTGTGCATAAGTGAGTGCAAGGAATTCGACTGGAATTTGAACTTGGCTCCCCGATTTGTCATTTCCACTGCATCACACCACACATTCTAATCTAGTAGCATGCTTAAATTCATGTAGTCAAGACACCAAGGAGGAAAGCTCATTTGAATAATTGCCATGAAAATATTTATAGAAAAGACAGAGAGAAGTCACGTCCTACTGGTGAGAAAGTGACTTTAGTCGAGATGCCCGGTCAGTTAATGTTTTTATTACTCCTTCATAGAAATGACCATAGAACTCCCTCTCATCCATCCTGCTTATATGAATTTTGTATTTCCCCTCCTATTCAGTTTTCTCCTCAAGATGAATGGCTTAATTAATATTATTAAGATGTATATTCCATGGACTTATTAATTTACTTGTGGCATTTTCCCACTTTTGTTTGTTTTGCACAATATTAAGGATCAGTTGTGCATATAATTAAACTTTTTCAAAGAATTCTCTTTTCATTTCAGAATTTAAAATTTGAAGCTGTGTTGAAATTTAAAAATATTATTTTGAAAACTGCAATTTGTACATTTCACTTTTTTGCTACCAAACCTATTTATTAAAAGCAGAATCACATACTGTGTCACATGAGGCAATGTTTTTTTTTTAATTTCTCAAATAATTCCTGAAACCTAAACAATGTTTGCAGCAGTTACAAATTTTTATAGATCTAGGATGCTAGCACAGTGCACATGACAGGATGTTTTACAGTCCTAAATGGTAATAGCAAGATTATCCGTTTCCATACAGGAAACATTTGGTATTCATTAACTGAACTTTTAGCTTTACTGTTAGTTAAAATTTATAAAATCTATCTTTTAAATGTTATATTTTCCAAGCTCAATGTTACCCTTGTTTTTTCAGATAGTAGCAGATTTACTTCCTTGCCTTTTGCTTAAGATATTATGAAAAGTCAATATCTTCATTATATCATTATTTTCTTTTATTTACATTTGCTATCCATTTTAGTGTTTGCCGCTGTTGGAAGTCTTCAAGTGATATGTTTCTTTTTATTTGGTAAATTTCTTTCTTTGTGCTTCTGTAACAGCAGTCTACAAGATCTGATGAAGGATTAGCTTTTTTTATGAGCTGGAGAATTTATTCTCTTGAAGCTATTTTTATTCCTTGATCTGAGAAAACAGTTATATATAGCTGATAGGCATTTCAGAACACACTGGTTGCCTTGTTCTGTCATCCATTTACTAAAGTTTGCTAGGTAAGTTATGTACTATTTTCATATATTACCCCTGCCTACAATCTGTCCTGTGAGTATCAAATTTTTCAAGCCCTCTTTTCTCATTATATGCCCTAGAAATTTCAACGGTCTCTTCCTGGTGTTAAATATAAGTGTCATTTTTGTTTCCATTTTTCTAAAACTTTATTGCTTACATGTTTTGTTTATGATATTCCTTTTGTAGAATCACATTTCTGTGACTTCAAGTTTTTTCTTCATCTATGAGAAGGTCGTCCAACATATACTGCCATTTAGGAGAACTGATATTATATAACCGTTCAGTACTCTTTTCTTTGTTTCTAATGTGTAAACATATTAATATGAGAGGAGTCACTATTAAATAAAAGGTTTTTTAATCACTGTCTTAAGAATTTAGCAGTAAATTTTTGTTTTGTTCCCCGAAGGTCTTTACCCCTTCAAATCTTTCAAAAACATCCTTATTTCCATGCAAAAGTAAATGCTGAACTCAAATCGATAATTGTTTATTGACGAAACCTAACTTTTTTCGATTTTACAACCAGAAAAATATCAAACTTCTTTTCGCTGTTTATCTCACCCCATAACCACAGTTCAAAACATGTTATTCACTGCTGAATGACTTCATGCATAGATAGGCGATTTTTTGACCAATTTGCCTTCCTTTTTGCTATTCATGCATGGAAATTGAGTTCTGAACCCAAACAAATCGCAACCTAATCGCTCAAAAGAAGTACGCGTAATAAGTATCCTATGCGCCAAGTCATTCAGCGGTGAATCAGATATGAAAATGGTAGTAAGGGGTGACATACAGTCCAACTTTTTTTGTGGTCAAAAACAGGGAAAATGGTAGGTTTCTTCAATAAAAAATTATCAATTTGATTTCAGCATATACGTTTGCACGTAATTAAGGAAGTTTAGGAAAGATTTGACGGGGTTAAGGCCTTTGAGGAACAAAACAAAAATTTACCAATCAAGCTACCAATGCTGTCATCATTAGATAGGATTCAAATATCTATGCTTCTATGATTGTCATTTTCTTTAGACTCCAAAAATACATCATTAGTCACTTATTCCACTTTGTTGCAGATTGCGCATCAACATGAGATGTTATTCTCATGTTAATTTTTTTGAGCCAACTCTTCCATGTTGGCTCAAGGCATGTTGGAAGAGAGTGCTTGGAGATTTTTCCACAGTAGATGGTCAGTTCTTTCTGCAGTAGACTGGTTGCCAACTAAAGCTATATAACCCAGTCTGTCCTCTTTGATCTGGTTTTGAATTCAGAGTTTCCTTTTCCTAGATTGGTTGCCGTCTAAAACTATAGAACCTAGTCTGTCCTGTTATTTTCCCATAACTGGGTGGAGGAAGAGATGTATTCATAGCTTTTACAAGCATATAAGTGCATGTAATGAATTTGACTGGAATTCTGATTTAGATTTCCAATTCCGTTGCTCCACTGTCACTCCAAAAATTAATACACAAAATCTCTGACAAAGACAAACAAGAGACGAAAGGAAAAAAATAATTGTAATGAGAAAAACATTTCATTTTAGAATATAACATAATTAATGTGAAAAAGCTTGCCACTTAGCTGAGCAGTGTTATTTCAGTCATGCAGACTTTGAAATTTTGTAAGGCTATTAATTGAATGTTTTTCAGATTTATATCACTGATCACTTAAGTGACAAACTTTTCCACATTAATTCTGTTAATGCTCTATCTTTATCTTGATATCCAGCACTTTATGACAAAAATCTGCTTGCCTAAAATGCCTTTCTATTAGTAAGTCAGTCAGTTAAGTGCCATACGTGATAAATGCTTAGGCGATCATGTCTCGAAAGAGACATGACTGACTGGGCAGAAGATTATCCCGCAGTAGGTTGCCATTGCTTTCTGCAGTAGACTGGTTGCTGACCAAGACTATAGAACCCAATCTGTCCTGTTATTTAACCCATAACTGGAAGGAAGAGACGGATTAATACCTTTCCCAAGGGTATTTGCGCATAAGTGAATACAATGGATTCAACTGGAATTCGAACTCGGGTTCCCGATGTTTTGTTCCGAGCCAATATCCACTGTACCACAACGCACATCCTTTCTATTAGTAAACTATGGAAAAAACATATATTTTTCCAGTAAACATCATTACAATTTAACACTATATATATATATATATAAAATTGCACATTGATTTCTGCTGTTATAGAACCTGGTTTGTCTTAATATTTTCTAATAACTGAAGTTTGAGAGAAGAGAAGAGCTCATACCTTTCCCAAGGTATGAACTTGCATATAAGTGAATGGAGTTTGAACTCGGCTCTCCAACTCTCCAATTCCTCAGTCTGAGCTGCTATCCATTACTCCACCTTGCCTCCAAAAATTAATAAACAATAAAGACTCTGACAAAGACAAACAAGAGGTGAAAGGAAAAAAAAATAACTGCAATAAGAAAAATATTTTATTTTATAATCTCAACATTATTTGTAACCAGTTTTATTTTACATTAATATTTTGTTTATACTTGTAAATGTTATGCAATATTTTGCAGAGATCTTCTTTAGAGATTATTTTTGGTATGATTTTTTTTTAAAATTTTACTGCCAGGGTTTATGTTTAAAACATTAGAATAGGTTGATACTTTATTTGCAACAGATTGGTGGTGTCTTAGAAAAGCATACAGATCAATGGACATCAGGTCAACTTGGACCAAAGAAGAAACCAAGATAACAGATAATAATAGAAATGATTAAGCAATAAAAATATAAGTGAGTGCAACACAACAAGATGAAAGGATCTTCTCTATTATAATAAAGGGTGTTGTGCATTTATTTGCAAATATATCCTGTCATGCCCATGGTGAGAGAAACAATAGCAAGGCAGCGTTGACTCAGTTAATATTTTTTACTTCCAATTATGGAAGAACTTGCCACATTCGCTATTTAACAGTGCCTTATTATTTTAATTTTTGCAATAATTATGTCATCATCAGTGAAGAATATATATATATATCCTTTCTTTTATAATAAAGACCACTGTGCGTGTGTATGTGTGTGAATATTGACGTGTGATACATCATACGCTAAAAGTCTGCCTCCTTCTACTGAGCACCCATAGCTCAGAGGTAGAATCGCCGACTGATGTCAGTTCAGTCGGGTTTCAATCTTGGGTTAAAAGTAATTGGATGTCTCACAGTACTGATGAGCTGTGATACAGCAAAACAGATCTGTCTGCAGATGACTATATATATAT
>JBBBDQ010030413.1:0-34276 GCA_037127315.1 Ascarosepion bandense
GATAGATAGATAGATAGATAGATATGAACAGACTGAGATAGATAGATAGATAGATAGATAGATAGATAGATAGATAGATAGATAGATAGAGAGAGAGATAGATAGATACGTTTGTCAGTATTTCTTATTTTTTGTGGTTTTGTTACAATATTTTAACCAGTATTGTTTTTGTCTTCCACTCAACGTCCCTTTCCATTTTTATTTACCCCAATCTCATGGCTTTTCACTGTCAGCTGACGTTGTTTTAATATCAATAATCATAACACAGCCGTTCGTTTATTACTATTTAATGCCACAGTCCACCAACAAATCACCCGGCAAAATACGATGCCCTCCGTTTCAATATTATTGTCTTCGCCACTCTTGGAATCAGACAGGGTAAAAAACTGTCTGTATGTGGTTTGCTCATTAATATGCTAAGCTGAAACAGATAGATTTGTTTGTTTAACTGTGTATCAATTCCGAAATTTTATATTCTTGGAAGTTTGAAGTTATAAAAAAAATTATATATGTTATTCTGATTTCACAGCTAGGTACATGGTAGAAAATACTTAGATTTTTACTTTGCGTCCTTCTACAGAACCACATTTCTGTTGCTTCAAGTTTCTCCTTCATCTTTGATTTGATTGTCCAGTATTACCTGCCATATCGAAGTACAGACATCTGATAGCAATCCAGCACTCTCTTCTTCGTTTCTTGCGAAATTTTCTTGTCTGTTAATACTCTACTCATCCTTTCCGTGTCTTGTTTGATTTTAGTATCCCCAGGCTGTAGTTGGCATTTTGGGTTCCTCTTTTTACTGATGACCATGCATTCAGTTTTCTTGTAGTTTATATGTAGTCCTTTTTTTCTTTGCATTCTTTATCTACTTTCTCTAGGCCTCGTAGATTCCTTTCCGTGTCTTGTTTGATTTTAGTATCCCCAGTCTGTAGTTGGCATTTTGGGTTCCTCTTTTTACTGATGACCATGCATTCAGTTTTCTTGTAGTTTATATGTAGTCCTTTCTTTTTGCTTTCTTTAGCTACCTTCTCTAGGCCTCGTAGATTCCTTTCCGTGTCTTGTTTGATTTTAGTATCCTCAGTCTGTAGTTGGCATTTTGGGCTCATTTTTTTTACTGATGACCATGCATTCAGTTTTCATGTAGTTTATATGTAGTCCTTTTTTTCTTTGCTTTCTTTAGCTACCTTCTCTAGGCCTCGTAGATTCCTTCCCGTGTCTTGTTTGATTTTAGTATCCCCAGTCTGTAGTTGGCATTTTGGGCTCCTCTTTTTACTGATGACCATGCATTCAGTTTTCTTGTAGCATATATGCTGTCCTTTCTGCGTTCTTCGGATACTGTAGGAAATCTTGTAGTTTCTTTTCCGTGTCTGCTACCAATACATGTAGTCAATGTTGTAAACTTTCTCTTAAATGAAGAGCTGACTTCAAGCAACAAAGATGTGGTTCTACAGGAGGATGCTGAACACACGATGGATGAAATATTTGAGGAAGTTTTAAGAAAAATGGACGCCTATACATCGAATCGGATGTGCGTTGTGGTGCGGTGGATATCGGCTCGGAATGAGAAATCCAGTTCAATTCCAGTTGAATTCTTTGCATTCACTTAAGCATAAATACCATTGGGAACGGTATTAATCCGTCTTTTCCCTACAGTTATGGGTTAAGTAAGAGAACGCTTTGGGTTCTATAGCCTTAGCTGGCAAGCAGTCTACCGCAGAAAGTAATGGCAACTTACTACTGCGGGATAATTTTCTTAACTTTTTCTGTCAGTCAGCCTGCAACTGGTAAGTTTTAGCCAGTGTGATCTTATTTTGCTGTATTTTTTATTTCTTATTTTTATTTTTTTATTTTTATTCCTTTGGTTCTTATCTTTTCTGTCTAATTTTTGTTCCTGTTTTGTTACTAACCTAAGTTCTCTACTTGTCGCTCTTTTAATGCACTGCGACTATGTTTGTGTAAATTGTTTTTAATTATCAAATTTAGGTTTTGTATGTTAGGGTTTTGGTTATATGTAGGAATTCTAAGACCGGCCATGTTTGTTTGTTTTTTTTATTGTTCTCTCTTCCTCCCTTGCTAACTGGACACATGGCTTTGAGGTGTTCCCCCCTCCCACTCCAATGTATTCTGCCCTCACACTACTCTCTGTTACTGCTTACTTAGAGGTAGCTTAAACTTTCCAGAACTGAATAGAGAAAACAAAATGAAGATAATTTTTGAAAAGGAACAAGACTTCAATACCCCCACTAATCAATGAGTTTGAAGTTCTCACCTACCCAGCCGACAAGGCTGAATGCTTTGCCCGTAGATTCTCAACCAATTCGACACTGGACTCGTTAGGAATACCTACACCAGACTTCCCACCCAGAACTAAGGCTCAACTAAATAACGTTCACATTACACCCTCGCTGGTCGCCAAAATAATTGCACAACTTGACCCACACAAAGCGAGCGGCGGTGACGGAATCCCAGTCATAGTACTGAAGAAATGTGCCCCAGAACTCTCCTCTGTTCTCTCTAAACTCTATAACCTCTGCCTATCTGCTTCCTGCTTTCCTGCTTGTTGGAAGTCCTCCTGCGTAGTTCCTATATTTAAGAATTCTGGCGAACCCTCAGACCCCGCCAATTACCGTCCTATTAGTCCAATCTTTGGCAAAGTTTTCGAAGCTATTATCAACGCCGAGGTGATTCAGCATCTCATGGCCAACGGGCTTCTCTCTGACAAACAGTACGGGTTTCGCTTCACCAGGTCTACTGCTGATATGCTAACGACCATTACCGAGTACATATACCGGGCACTCGACAAGAATGGTGAAGCCCGAACCGTTGCCTTGGATATCTCCAAAGCATTCGACAGGGTCTGGCATGCTCGCCTCTTGTGCAAACTGCGGAGCTATGGGATAACTGGACATCTGTTTGACCTCATCCAGTCCTTCCTCTCTAACCGCACATTGAAGGTGGTATTAAATGGGCATGCCTCCCAAAACTACCATACGAACGCGGGCGTCCCTCAAGGTTCTATCCTATGTCCCACGCTCTTTCTGATCTACATTAATGATCTCCCCGACACCATTAGATCCCAAGTTGGCATGTATGCCGATGACACAACAATCTACTCTCGCATCGATCAGAAACCAGTTGTGGACGACAAAGTGAACCTCGCTACCGTACTTGAAAGGGACCTCCAATCCGTAGTGGCCTGGGGTAGGAAATGGCTGGTTTTATTTATTTGTAAAATACAAATTGTGGCTCAAGGCCGAAAATTGGGAGGGGGAAGAAAAACTCGGGTTGGTCTTCAGTACTCTATCCTATACCTAGCTAATCAGAATCACGACCCATACATGCGTTACAATGGTTCTCATTCACCATAAGAATTTGTCCATCACCACTCTTACTTATCATGCACCAAAAATGTCGCAAAAAATAACATACCGAGGACCTACAAAACGCCCCAAGTGTGTATATAAAAATTTGTGAATATTTACAATAGTTTGAAAAAATAACTTTAAAAATTTTTCATGAAATGGAATGTTATGATGGGCAGGGGTATGAAGAAAACAAAAAGTTCCCAAAACGTAAAACAATTCAAATAAATACATATACATCATGTTAGTAAGACCCAAACACACCCTCAAAAATAAAGAGGCCGCTGTATTCTGCCTTGAAGGACAAAATCAAGGAGCTCTCTTCCTAAAGGGGGACTGGGGAGGCTGGGCAAAAAAATAAGTTGGACTGGAGAATATAAGACTGACCCAGCCGAGAATCAAAAAATGGGACAAAAATAACTGGACAATGGGAATCTCGAACTGGGTCATAACAAAAGCAATGGAGCCGGGAACAGGCTAGGACAAACACATGCACTCACATTAACTAGGTACACAAAAGAACTTCTTTACCTAAACCACGGGAGGGGTTCCAACGGAATCCACCCCGATGCGCCTAGCAGATCTAGAAGAGAAAATCAAGGCTAGCCCCGGTCACGCGAACCAGGCTCGCTGCATTTATCCACCTTTCACCGAAGTCTGTCGGGTGCAGTCGTTTCCGTTCAGTTCTAATCTTCATTTTGAGCTGGTGCTCAAAATATCGGATTAGATCCTGATCCGAAAGACGGCCTCCCCGCAAGACTTCCTCCAGACGCGTCATCCAAATCACCATTCTAGCCGTGGCCAGTAGCGACAGAAACACCATCCGTTTCACTCCAGAGTACGGGGGCGACACATTGTCCACAGCGTATGCGCGATCAATGAGCACGAGCTCCCGCGGCGCGATACGAGCAGTCAACTCGCCGACATGCTCCCACAACGGGCGAACGCGCGAACAATGGAAGAAGGCGTGCGCAGACGTCTCCTTGATTCCAAGGTTGCAACGTTCACAATCTGGCAAATCCGCCAGGCCCATTGCGAAACGCCTGTCATTGAGCGACAAGCCATTCCGAGCCAATCGCCAGGTGAGAGAGAACTCAGAGTTGCTGAGCCAATCCGCACCCGGCGCCCAAGACCAATGAGAGCGGTACTCCACTCTCGACATGCCGAGCTTACTGCACAGCTTATCCTTCACGGCACCCTCCACTAATCCCCGATAGAAGATTTTCCTAGGCTGTGAAAGGTCACTGGACCGTGGAATGGCCTGTAAGGCCGCCAGACATTCGAGCAGGAATTTCGGTCGCACCCAAGGCCTGACGGTCAGCCAAAGGGTCGGGGGGGTGATGGTAAGGCAAGGGAACATGTCCCTCACTACCCCCGCAAGCAACCGATCTTCCTCCAACGCGCGCCTGAGAAATGCCAACCTCGAAGCGAGCACGTGGCTCCTCAAGTGTGGCATTCCCAGACCCCCTTGACACGGACGGAGGTAACAGGCTCCTTTGCTGACCATGTGTTTGCGTCCTCTCCACAGGCAGGAGAATAGCAAACGCTCGAGCGCCTTCTCATGATCATCGCAAAGGGGAAGTACTGACAGTCGGTAAAGGATCATGGGAAAGAGGTATGTGTTACACACCTCCGCCAAGCCCTTCACGGAGAGACCCCGTCGACGCCAAATCTTGACCGACGCGCCGACCTTTGCCAGTACTTCTGACCAGTTTTTCTCCAGCTGTAAGTCCGGACCGAACCAAACTCCGAGGAGCTTGACCGGCCCGTCCGTCCAGCCGAAGGGCCCCGGGAGGGAAACACCCTTCCAGGCACCTAACCGCAAGCCGGATGACTTGTCGCAGTTAATTCTGGCCCCTGTCACCTTCTCGTACCGTACAAGCGCCTGTTGTACCGCCTCTATGTCCCTGCGGGAGGACACAAAGGTCGTTACGTCATCGGCGTACGCGGAAACCCTGGCTCGAGCTCCACCAGGGACGGTGATTCCACGTAGGACCGGACTGTGCGTCTCGTCCCTTAGCCGGCGAAGTAGCGGCTCCAACGCCAGGACGTAAAGGAGAGACGACAGTGGACAACCCTGTCGGACCGACCTAGACAGCGCGAAAGCGCCCGACAGCTTCCCGTTCACCTGCACCACAGCCTGGGGGGAGCGATACAGGAGGCTAATCCAGCGGCTGAAGTCGGGTTTGAATCCGGCGGCCTGCAGGACAGCAGCCAGGTAGCCATGGTCAATCCTATCAAATGCCTTGGACTGATCCAAATTGATCAGCGCGGCCTCATCGTCGTCTTCTACACCCTCTACGATCGTGCGAATCAAGTGCAGGTTGCTCTGAATTGTTCTCCCCTTCACAGAACAAGTCTGATCCGGTTCCAACAGAGACTCGGCAACTAGCTGCAAGCGATTCGTCAGGATCTTGGCCAGAATCTTTAACTCTGTGTTTAGCAGAGTTATGGGCCTATAATCGTCTAATTCCCTCCCAACCTTCTTGCCCTTTCTCAACAGCGTGATCACGCCCCTGGTGATCCGACCGGGGATGGACCCCTGCCGAAACCAGTGGTTGAACACGACAGCCAAGATCGGGACAAAAAGGTGCGACATCCTCAAGTACAATTCATAGGGCAAACCATCCAAACCTGGCGACTTGCCTCTGCCGACCTTCTTCAAGGCCACGTAGATTTCGTCCTCCGTAATCTCCCCTTCACAGCTAGCCGCTTCAGCCGGCAAAAGCCGGGGAAAGTCAGCCAAATAGCTGCGAAACTCCTCGTCGCGGAGACCAGGTTCCTTGGTAAAGCGGTGTTCGAAATGCTGCCGGAAAGCCTCGCACATGTCGTCAGTGGACCTTAGGAGATGTCCCTCCGGGTCGCGCACCTCTCGAATGTACCGGTCGCCGGCACGGCGAATTTCTTCCTTGCGCAGTTCCGCGCCCATGTTCACAGCTTCGGAAGACATCTTGCTTAACTTAGCCCTAATTACCTGACCCATGTAGCGCTCGTTAGTCGGGCGCTGCAGGGCCTCCCTGGCTAAGGCTATCTCTAGGGGATCCCCACCAGCCTCCGCCCGGGCGAAATTAGCTCTAAGTGTCTTTGCCTTCGCAGCCTTATCTAGGTTGAGCCGTTGGCTGTATTGGGTGGCGAAAGACCTAATGCTATCCTTAAGGCTAGCCCACCACTTACTCCCAATGACTCGCCCAATTAACGCCCGCTGAACTACTCTAGTCAGCTGGTCACGAAAGTCCCGCCTGTCCAGTAAGGACTGATTGAACTTCCAGTAACCAGCCATTCTAGGCCTAAATTCTAACGCCACCCGGGCACAAACGAGTTTGTGGTCCGAGTAGCCTAGCCAGTGGAACGTTGGACATTCTAAGAAGTCTATGTCGGCTTCTCTCACTAACATCCTATCCAGGTACGCTGATACCCGGGTAGAAGGCCAACTATGCGTCCACGTCCACATGCTCCCATCCGGATGATCGACCCGGTATCTATCGACGAGACCAAATTCGCCGATCAGATCGACCAGGCTGCGATCACCACTCCACCCGCTAGCGCCCCTCCCTCTATCCCATTTGGGGGTTAGGATGGCATTCCAGTCCCCAACTAAGATTAGCCGTGTTGGATTCACCATGAAGGGCTCCAACAGCCGAAAGAAAGAGACTCGCTCACCTTGAACGTTGGGCGCGTAAACCGCAATCAGCCGGAACGTCTTGCTTTTCACTGCAATATCGGCCACGATGAGCCGGCCCTCGGCACCGACATGGACAAGGTCGATCCTCGCGTCCAGGGTACGCTTGACCAGCAAAGAAACTCCTCTGGCATGCCGGCTCCCGTATGCTGAATAGACGACAAAGTCGTTGGACAGCACACACGAGTCGACTTCGCAAACAAAGTGGGTCTCTTGGATCGCGGCGACATCCACGCCGAAGGACAGGAGGTCACGAAGCAGGCGAGCCGCCTTACCCCGATCCCTCAAGCCCCTCGCATTCAAGCTGGCTATCTTGATAGACATCTAGTAGATCTGAAAAGAGAAAACACTTAAACACGAGCGCATACCGGGTAAAAATCATTGGGGGAAAGGACCCCGACGGACTGTCCAAGGGAACCAGTTCCTACATCGGACGTAACCCGTCCGTCATGGACAATGCCGCCAACGTCCGTTGGGTATGTTAGTTTTACTACCCTATATAACGAGGGGTGGAGTAAAACTGGGAGTCGGCCTGCACAATTTTTCGCCATTTTGCGTAGTTCAGGAGTACCACTCCTCATCATGACGATGTTGGGATAAAGTTTTTCGGCAGCCTCCACGTGATCCCACACTTTTAGGTTGCCCCCTGTAGTCCTGATGAGGGTAATTACCCCCGGGGCGTCGGGGAAGTTGAACGGGTCTTCGGACGACTTGCCGTTGACCTCTTTGAGCTTAAGGAGTGGCTTCAAAAGTGCACGCCTTTGTGCACTCCACTCCCTAGCTACGTCCTTTGAGTCTATTTTCATTAGGGCTTCGCCCCTCGGGAGAGTCTTTTTCTTTCTGGGCTGGGACGTTGTAGGAGAAGGGGTGGGAGTGGGGGAGAGAGTTTTCCTTGGTGTAAGTGGGGTCAGCTTGAAGACCGGGGACTGGGAAAAAGAAAGATGTTTGCTGATTTTTTTGAGGGGGGAAGACGGGAGGCTGCTTGCCTTTTTGGCATAAGTGTCTTTTGGTCTCTCCGGAGACCCGGGTAGCGAGACGGCTGCATGCGTCTTCCTGTCGCTGCTTCTGCTCCTCCGCTGCATCTTGATGCTGTGTTGCTGCTGCTGTTCTTCCTCCTCTCTGTTTCTTTTCAGGGAAGAGGCTCTTGGTTGTGCCGCTGAGCCGACCTCCATCCGCTCCTCCGTCGGGGGTTTTTTGGGTTTCGCCTGCAGGGCGTCCTGCTTGGTTGGCGAGGGTGTCGTCGCCTTCTTCCTGGGAGGAGTTGCCGACTCCTTTGGCTTGGGAGAGGGCGCAGGAGGGGACGCTGGCACTGCTGCTGCTTTGGCGGGTTGCTTTTCCGCCGACGGTTGGCTCTTGGGTTTGGTTCCTCTCTTGCCAACCGTCTTCCATTCTCCCTCCTTTTGCTCCGCCGGGCCGTTTTTTGGTTGTGCCGGTTTTGCCGGCTTTTCTGCTGTAGTAGCGGCGGCGGCGGCGGTCGTCTGCGGAGGTTGGGTCTTGGGTGCCGGATTCTTGGTGGGGCACTCCCTGGCCACGTGGTTGGAGTCTCCGCAGACCCAGCAGAAGGGCTTCCTGCCCTCCACGACGACGTAGATCCTTCTCCCCCTGCAGTTAATGATGTTGGGGATTTTGGCCAACTTTTCGCGAGCGACCGTCGCCTGCAGGATGAAGTCGCCAGTCAAGAAGCCCTGCTTCGAGGTGAGCGCCTTTACTTCCTCGACCCTGCCGTACTGAGTGAAAAAGACCCCGACATGGTCTGGTGAGATGTCCATGGGCACTCCGTGCAGGGTGATCTTGGTTCTGCGCGTGCCCATGTACTCAGTTTCCAGTATCAGGGTCTTGGTCTGCATGGTGGTGCCGGCCAGTTTTCTGGCCTCGTCGGCGGTGCTGAGCAGGACGTCCCACGTGGCGTAGCTGCGCCTGGCCACCATCTTGCCGTTGATTTTGAGGGCTTTGATGGCCTCCTCTATGGCGTCCCTGCTGACTCCGATGAGTTTGTGGCTTTTCAGGTCCTTGGTCAGCAGGGAGAGGATCCTGGGCTCGATCTCGCTCAGCGTTTCGGGTATCGGGAGGATTTCCGCTCCCTTCACGTACTCTGCGTACTTGTCCTTGAGGGATTCGTAGTACGCAGCGCCCTTGAGTACTTTCTGGATGGTCCCCTCTTTCCATGCCATGCTGGTGGGTGCCGCTGCTGCTGGTTTCTGCTGCACAACTTCCGCCGACGTGGAGGGAACTGGAGATACTGGTGCCGCCGGTAGTGCCGGTAGTCTCGGTAGTCCAGGTAATCCGGGTGCTTCGGGTGCTTCTTGTGCGGGGGGTGTTGGTGTAGCTGGCGGTAAGCGCCAGTCCCCCTCCGTGCCTCCCACCGACGCCATGGTGAGAGGAGTGTTGTTATCCGGCCCATCGGAGGCCATGCCTCCTACGTGGCCTTACACCGGACAACTGCTTCCCGGTGTTTCGCGTTCCGAAGAACACTACTTTTACGCTGGCCCGAGCAATAAACTCGGGCTGGAAAACAGTTGCCCAAGACACAAAGCAATGGCAAATATCACTGCGGAACAAATGCTACGCTTTGAGCTTCTTATTACAAAACAACACAATACAACACAAAATCCCGGGTGGGAAGTGGCTGGTCTTATTTATTTGTAAAATACAAATTGTGGCTCAAGGCCGAAAGGTGGGAGGGGGAAGAAAAACTCGGGTTGGTCTTCAGTACTCTATCCTATACCTAGCTAATCAGAATCACGACCCATACATGCGTTACAATGGTTCTCATTCACCATAAGAATTTGTCCATCACCACTCTTACTTATCATGCACCAAAAAAGTCGCAAAAAATAGCATACCGAGGACCTACAAAACGCCCCAAGTGTGTATATAAAAATTTGTGAATATTTACAATAGTTTACAAAAATAACTTTAAAAATTTTTTCATGAAATGGAATGTTATGATGGGCAGGGGTATGAAGAAAACAAAAAGTTCCCAAAACATAAAACAATTCAAATAAATGCATATACATTATGTTAGTAAGACCCAAACACACCCTCAAAAATAAAGAGGCCGCTGTATTCTGCCTTGAAGGACAAAATCAAGGAGCTCTCTTCCTAAAGGGGGACTGGAGAGGCTGGGCAAAAAAAAATAAGTTGGACTGGAGAATATAAGGCTGACCCAGCCGAGAATCAAAAAATGGGACAAAAAATAACAGTGGACAATGGGAATCTCGGACTGGATCATAACAAAAGCAATGGAGCCGGGAACAGGCTAGGACAAACACATGCACTCACATTAACTAGGTACACAAAAGAACTTCTTACCTAAACCATGGGAGGGGTTCCAACGGAATCCACCCCGATGCGCCTAGCAGATCTAGAAGAGAAAATCAAGGCTAGCCCCGGTCACGCGAACCAGGCTCGCTGCATTTATCCACCTTTCACCGAAGTCTGTCGGGTGCAGTCGTTTCCGTTCAGTTCTAATCTTCATTTTGAGCTGGTGCTCAAAATATCGGATTAGATCCTGATCCGAAAGACGGCCTCCCCGCAAGACTTCCTCCAGACGCGTCATCCAAATCACCATTCTAGCCGTGGCCAGTAGCGACAGAAACACCATCCGTTTCACTCCAGAGTACGGGGGCGACACATTGTCCACAGCGTATGCGCGATCAATGAGCACGAGCTCTCGCGGCGCGATACGAGCAGTCAACTCGCCGACACGCTCCCACAACGGGCGAACGCGCGAACAATGGAAGAAGGCGTGCGCAGACGTCTCCTTGATTCCAAGGTTGCAACGTTCACAATCTGGCAAATCCGCCAGGCCCATTGCGAAACGCCTGTCATTGAGCGACAAGCCATTCCGAGCCAATCGCCAGGTGAGAGAGAACTCAGAGTTGCTGAGCCAATCCGCACCCGGCGCCCAAGACCAATGAGAGCGGTACTCCACTCTCGACATGCCGAGCTTACTGCACAGCTTATCCTTCACGGCACCCTCCACTAGTCCCCGATAGAAGATTTTCCTAGGCTGTGAAAGGTCACTGGACCGTGGAATGGCCTGTAAGGCCGCCAGACATTCGAGCAGGAATTTCGGTCGCACCCAAGGCCTGACGGTCAGCCAAAGGGTCGGGGGGGTGATGGTAAGGCAAGGGAACATGTCCCTCACTACCCCCGCAAGCAACCGATCTTCCTCCAACGCGCGCCTGAGAAATGCCAACCTCGAAGCGAGCACGTGGCTCCTCAAGTGTGGCATTCCCAGACCCCCTTGACACGGACGGAGGTAACAGGCTCCTTTGCTGACCATGTGTTTGCGTCCTCTCCACAGGCAGGAGAATAGCAAACGCTCGAGCGCCTTCTCATGATCATCGCAAAGGGGAAGTACTGACAGTCGGTAAAGGATCATGGGAAAGAGGTATGTGTTACACACCTCCGCCAAGCCCTTCACGGAGAGACCCCGTCGACGCCAAATCTTGACCGACGCGCCGACCTTTGCCAGTACTTCTGACCAGTTTTTCTCCAGCTGTAAGTCCGGACCGAACCAAACTCCGAGGAGCTTGACCGGCCCGTCCGTCCAGCCGAAGGGCCCCGGGAGGGAAACACCCTTCCAGGCACCTAACCGCAAGCCGGATGACTTGTCGCAGTTAATTCTGGCCCCTGTCACCTTCTCGTACCGTACAAGCGCCTGTTGTACCGCCTCTATGTCCCTGCGGGAGGACACAAAGGTCGTTACGTCATCGGCGTACGCGGAAACCCTGGCTCGAGCTCCACCAGGGACGGTGATTCCACGTAGGACCGGACTGTGCGTCTCGTCCCTTAGCCGGCGAAGTAGCGGCTCCAACGCCAGGACGTAAAGGAGAGACGACAGTGGACAACCCTGTCGGACCGACCTAGACAGCGCGAAAGCGCCCGACAGCTTCCCGTTCACCTGCACCACAGCCTGGGGGGAGCGATACAGGAGGCTAATCCAGCGGCTGAAGTCGGGTTTGAATCCGGCGGCCTGCAGGACAGCAGCCAGGTAGCCATGGTCAATCCTATCAAATGCCTTGGACTGATCCAAATTGATCAGCGCGGCCTCATCGTCGTCTTCTACACCCTCTACGATCGTGCGAATCAAGTGCAGGTTGCTCTGAATTGTTCTCCCCTTCACAGAACAAGTCTGATCCGGTTCCAACAGAGACTCGGCAACTAGCTGCAAGCGATTCGTCAGGATCTTGGCCAGAATCTTTAACTCTGTGTTTAGCAGAGTTATGGGCCTGTAATCGTCTAATTCCCTCCCAACCTTCTTGCCCTTTCTCAACAGCGTGATCACGCCCCTGGTGATCCGACCGGGGATGGACCCCTGCCGAAACCAGTGGTTGAACACGACAGCCAAGATCGGGACAAAAGGTGCGACATCCTCAAGTACAATTCATAGGGCAAACCATCCAAACCCGGCGACTTGCCTCTGCCGACCTTCTTCAAGGCCACGTAGATTTCGTCCTCCGTAATCTCCCCTTCACAGCTAGCCGCTTCAGCCGGCAAAAGCCGGGGAAAGTCAGCCAAATAGCTGCGAAACTCCTCGTCGCGGAGACCAGGTTCCTTGGTAAAGCGGTGTTCGAAATGCTGCCGGAAAGCCTCGCACATGTCGTCAGTGGACCTTAGGAGATGTCCCTCCGGGTCGCGCACCTCTCGAATGTACCGGTCGCCGGCACGGCGAATTTCTTCCTTGCGCAGTTCCGCGCCCATGTTCACAGCTTCGGAAGACATCTTGCTTAACTTAGCCCTAATTACCTGACCCATGTAGCGCTCGTTAGTCGGGCGCTGCAGGGCCTCCCTGGCTAAGGCTATCTCTAGGGGATCCCCACCAGCCTCCGCCCGGGCGAAATTAGCTCTAAGTGTCTTTGCCTTCGCAGCCTTATCTAGGTTGAGCCGTTGGCTGTATTGGGTGGCGAAAGACCTAATGCTATCCTTAAGGCTAGCCCACCACTTACTCCCAATGACTCGCCCAATTAATGCCCGCTGAACTACTCTAGTCAGCTGGTCACGAAAGTCCCGCCTGTCCAGTAAGGACTGATTGAACTTCCAGTAACCAGCCATTCTAGGCCTAAATTCTAACGCCACCCGGGCACAAACGAGTTTGTGGTCCGAGTAGCCTAGCCAGTGGAACGTTGGACATTCTAAGAAGTCTATGTCGGCTTCTCTCACTAACATCCTATCCAGGTACGCTGATACCCGGGTAGAAGGCCAACTATGCGTCCACGTCCACATGCTCCCATCCGGATGATCGACCCGGTATCTATCGACGAGACCAAATTCGCCGATCAGATCGACCAGGCTGCGATCACCACTCCACCCGCTAGCGCCCCTCCCTCTATCCCATTTGGGGGTTAGGATGGCATTCCAGTCCCCAACTAAGATTAGCCGTGTTGGATTCACCATGAAGGGCTCCAACAGCCGAAAGAAAGAGACTCGCTCACCTTGAACGTTGGGCGCGTAAACCGCAATCAGCCGGAACGTCTTGCTTTTCACTGCAATATCGGCCACGATGAGCCGGCCCTCGGCACCGACATGGACAAGGTCGATCCTCGCGTCCAGGGTACGCTTGACCAGCAAAGAAACTCCTCTGGCATGCCGGCTCCCGTATGCTGAATAGACGACAAAGTCGTTGGACAGCACACACGAGTCGACTTCGCAAACAAAGTGGGTCTCTTGGATCGCGGCGACATCCACGCCGAAGGACAGGAGGTCACGAAGCAGGCGAGCCGCCTTACCCCGATCCCTCAAGCCCCTCGCATTCAAGCTGGCTATCTTGATAGACATCTAGTAGATCTGAAAAGAGAAAACACTTAAACACGAGCGCATACCGGGTAAAAATCATTGGGGGAAAGGACCCCGACGGACTGTCCAAGGGAACCAGTTCCTACATCGGACGTAACCCGTCCGTCATGGACAATGCCGCCAACGTCCGTTGGGTATGTTAGTTTTACTACCCTATATAACGAGGGGTGGAGTAAAACTGGGAGTCGGCCTGCACAATTTTTCGCCATTTTGCGTAGTTCAGGAGTACCACTCCTCATCATGACGATGTTGGGATAAAGTTTTTCAGCAGCCTCCACGTGATCCCACACTTTTAGGTTGCCCCCTGTAGTCCTGATGAGGGTAATTACCCCCGGGGCGTCGGGGAAGTTGAACGGGTCTTCGGACGACTTGCCGTTGACCTCTTTGAGCTTAAGGAGTGGCTTCAAAAGTGCACGCCTTTGTGCACTCCACTCCCTAGCTACGTCCTTTGAGTCTATTTTCATTAGGGCTTCGCCCCTCGGGAGAGTCTTTTTCTTTCTGGGCTGGGACGTTGTAGGAGAAGGGGTGGGAGTGGGGGAGAGAGTTTTCCTTGGTGTAAGTGGGGTCAGCTTGAAGACCGGGGACTGGGAAAAAGAAAGATGTTTGCTGATTTTTTTGAGGGGGGAAGACGGGAGGCTGCTTGCCTTTTTGGCATAAGTGTCTTTTGGTCTCTCCGGAGACCCGGGTAGCGAGACGGCTGCATGCGTCTTCCTGTCGCTGCTTCTGCTCCTCCGCTGCATCTTGATGCTGTGTTGCTGCTGCTGTTCTTCCTCCTCTCTGTTTCTTTTCAGGGAAGAGGCTCTTGGTTGTGCCGCTGAGCCGACCTCCATCCGCTCCTCCGTCGGGGGTTTTTTGGGTTTCGCCTGCAGGGCGTCCTGCTTGGTTGGCGAGGGTGTCGTCGCCTTCTTCCTGGGAGGAGCTGCCGACTCCTTTGGCTTGGGAGAGGGCGCAGGAGGGGACGCTGGCACTGCTGCTGCTTTGGCGGGTTGTTTTTCCGCCGACGGTTGGCTCTTGGGTTTGGTTCCTCTCTTGCCAACCGTCTTCCATTCTCCCTCCTTTTGCTCCGCCGGGCCGTTTTTTGGTTGTGCCGGTTTTTCCGGCTTTTCTGCTGTAGTAGCGGCGGCGGCGGTCGTCTGCGGAGGTTGGGTCTTGGGTGCCGGATTCTTGGTGGGGCACTCCCTGGCCACGTGGTTGGAGTCTCCGCAGACCCAGCAGAAGGGCTTCCTGCCCTCCACGACGACGTAGATCCTTCTCCCCCTGCAGTTGATGATGTTGGGGATTTTGGCTAACTTTTCGCGAGCGACCGTCGCCTGCAGGATGAAGTCGCCAGTCAAGAAGCCCTGCTTCGAGGTGAGCGCCTTTACTTCCTCGACCCTGCCGTACTGAGTGAAAAAGACCCCGACATGGTCTGGTGAGATGTCCATGGGCACTCCGTGCAGGGTGATCTTGGTTCTGCGCGTGCCCATGTACTCAGTTTCCAGTATCAGGGTCTTGGTCTGCATGGTGGTGCCGGCCAGTTTTCTGGCCTCGTCGGCGGTGCTGAGCAGGACGTCCCACGTGGCGTAGCTGCGCCTGGCCACCATCTTTCCGTTGATTTTGAGGGCTTTGATGGCCTCCTCTATGGCGTCCCTGCTGACTCCGATGAGTTTGTGGCTTTTCAGGTCCTTGGTCAGCAGGGAGAGGATCCTGGGCTCGATCTCGCTCAGCGTTTCGGGTATCGGGAGGATTTCCGCTCCATTCACGTACTCTGCGTACTTGTCCTTGAGGGATTCGTAGTACGCAGCGCCCTTGAGTACTTTCTGGATGGTGCCCTCCTTCCATGCCATGTTGGTGGGTACCGCTGCTGCTGGTTTCTGCTGCACAACTTCCGCCGGCGTGGAGGGAACTGGAGATACTGGTGCCGCCGGTAGTGCCGGTAGTCTTGGTAGTCCAGGTAATCCGGGTGCTTCGGGTGCTTCTTGTGCGGGGGGTGTTGGCGTGGCTGGCGGTAAGCGCCAGTCCCCCTCCGTGCCTCCCACCGACGCCATGGTGAGAGGAGTGTTGTTATCCGGCCCATCGGAGGCCATGCCTCCTACGTGGCCTTACACCGGACAACTGCTTCCCGGTGTTTCGCGTTCCGAAGAACACTACTTTTACGCTGGCCCGAGCAATAAACTCGGGCTGGAAAACAGTTGCCCAAGACACAAAGCAATGGCAAATATCACTGCGGAACAAATGCTACGCTTTGAGCTTCTTATTACAAAACAACACAATACAACACAAAATCCCGGGTGGGAAGTGGCTGGTTTTATTTATTCATTTTTACATGAATTATGGCTCAAGGCCGAAAGGTGGGAGGGGGAACAAAACTTGGGGTGGTCTTCAGTTACTATGTCCTATACCTAGCTAATCAGAATCACGACCCATGCGTACGTTACAATGATTCTCATTCACCATAAGAATTTGTCCATCAACACTCGTACTTATCTAGCACCAAAATATCGCAAAAACATACCGGGGACCTACAAAAACGCCCCAAATGTACATAAAAATTTGTGATTATTTACAAAAATAGATTTTAAAATTTGTACATAAAAATTTGTGACTATTTACAATTATAGTACAAAAATAGATTTTAACATTTGTACATGAGATGATATGATGGGGAGGGGTATGAAGAAACAAAAAATCCCCAAAACAAAAAACAATTTCAAATGAATATTTATACAAAATGTTAGTAAGACCCAAACACACCCTCGTAATTAAAGAGGCCACTGTATTCTGCCTGTAGAGACAAAATCAAGCCGCTCTCTTTCTAAGGGGAATGGAGAAGCTGGGTACAAAAATAAATTGGACTGGAGAATATATAAGGCTGACCCAGCCGAGAATAAAACGGGACAAAATAATAATGGACAGTGGGAATCTCGAACTGGATCATAACAAAAGCAATGGAGCCGGGAACAGGCTAGGACAAATACATTCACTCACATTAACTAGGTATACAAAAGAAAGCTAACCTTAACCGCGGGAGGGGTTCCAGAGGAATCCACCCCGATGTGACTTGGCAGAACTAAAAAAGAAAATCAAGGCTAGCCCCGGTCACACGAACCAGGCTCGCTGCATATATCCACCTTTTGCTAAAGTCTGTCGGGTGCAGCCGTTTCCGTTCAGTTCTAATCTTCATTTTGAGCTGGTGCTCAAAATATCGGATTAGATCCTGATCCGAAAGACGACCTCCCCGCAAGACTTCCTCCAGACGCGTCATCCAAATCACCATTCTAGCCGTGGCCAGTAGCGACAGAAACACCATCCGCTTCACACCAGAGTACGGGGGCGACACATTGTCCACAGCGTATGCGCGATCAATGAGCACAAGCTCCCGCGGCGAGATACGAGCAGTCAACTCGCCGACACGCGCCCACAACGGGCGAACGCGCGAACAATGGAAGAAGGCGTGCGCCGACGTCTCCTTAATTCCAAGGTTGCAACGTTCACAATCTGGCAAATCCGCCAGGCCCATTGCGAAACGCTTGTCATTGAGCGACAAACCATTCCGAGCCAATCGCCAGGTCAGAGAAAACTCAGAGTTGCTGAGCCAATCCGCACCTGGCGCCCAAGACCAATGAGAGCGGTACTCCACTCTCGACATGCCGAGCTTACTCCACAGCTTATCCTTCACGGCACCCTCCACTAATCCCCGATAGAAGAGTTTCCTAGGCTGTGAAAGGTCACTGGACCGTGGAATGGCCTGTAAGGCCGCCAGACATTCGAGCAGGAATTTCGGTCGCACCCAAGGCCTGACGGTCAGCCATAGGGTCGGGGGAGCGATGGTAAGGCAAGGGAACATGTCCCTCACTACCCCCGCAAGCAACCGATCTTCCTCCAACGCGCGCCTGAGAAATGCCAACCTCGAAGCGAGCACGTGGCTCCTCAAGTGTGGCATCCCCAGACCCCCTTGACACGGACGGAGGCAACAGACTCCTTTGTCGACCATGTGTTTGCGTCCTCTCCACAGGCAGGAGAATAGCAAACGCTCGAGCGCCTTCTCATGATCGTCACAAAGGGGAAGTACTGACAGCCGGTAAAGGATCATGGGAAAGAGGTATGTGTTGCACACCTCCGCCAAGCCCTTCACGGAGAGACCCCGTCGACGCCAAACCTTGACCGACGCGCCGACCTTTGCCAGTACTTCAGACCAGTTTTTCTCCAACTGTAAGTCCGAACCGAACCAAACTCCGAGGAGCTTGACCGGCCCGTCCGTCCAGTCGAAGGGCCCCGGGAGGGAAACACCCTTCCAAGCGCCTAACCGCAAGCCGGAAGACTTGTCGCAGTTAATTCTGGCCCCTGTCACCTTCTCGTACCGTACAAGCGCCTGCTGTACCGCCTCTATGTCCCTGCGGGAGGACACAAAGGTCGTTACGTCATCGGCGTACGCGGAAACCCTGGCTCGAGCTCCGCCAGGGACTGCGATTCCACGTAGGACCGGACTGCCCGTCTCGTCCCTTAGCCGGCGAAGGAGGGGCTCCAACTCCAGGACGTAAAGGAGAGCAGACAGTGGACAACCCTGTCGGACCGACCTAGACAGCGCGAAAGCGCCCGACAGCTTCCCGTTCACCTGTACCACAGCCTTGGGGGAGCGATACAGAAGGCTAATCCAGCGGCTGAAGTCGGGTTTGAATCCGGCGGCCTGCAGGACAGCAGCCAGGTAGCCATGGTCAATCCTATCAAATGCCTTGGACTGATCCAAATTGATCAGCGCGGCCTCATCGTCGTCTTCTACACCCTCTACGATCGTGCGAATCAAGTGCAGGTTGCTCTGAATTGTTCGTCCCTTCACAGAACAAGTCTGATCCGGTCCCAACAGAGACTCGGCAACTAGCTGCAAGCGATTCGTCAGGATCTTGGCCAAAATCTTTAACTCTGTGTTTAGCAGAGTTATGGGCCTGTAATCATCTAGTTCCCTCCCAACCTTCTTGCCTTTTCTCAACAGCGTGATCACGCCCCTGGTGATCCGACCGGGGATGGACCCCTGCCGAAACCAGTGGTTGAACACGACAGCCAAGAGCGGGACAAAAAGGTGCGACATCCTCAAGTACATTTCATAGGGCAAACCATCCAAGCCTGGCGACTTGCCTCTGCCGACCTTCTTCAAAGCCACGTAGATTTCGTCCTCCGTAATCTCCCCTTCGCAGCTAGCCGCTTCAGCCGGCAAAAGCCGGGGAAAGTCAGCCAAATAGCTGCGAAACTCCTCGTCACGGAGTCCAGGCTCCTTGGTAAATCGGTGTTCGAAATGCTGCCGGAACGCCTCGCACATGTCGTTGGTGGACCTTAGGAGATGTCCCTCCGGGTCGCGTACCTCTCGAATGTACCGGTCGCCGGCCTGGCGAATTTCTTCCTTGCGCAGTTCTGCGCCCATGTTCACAGCTTCGGAAGACATCTTGCTTAACTTAGCCCTAATTACCTGACCCATGTAGCGCCCGCTAGTCGAACGCTCCAGGGCCTCCTTGGCTAAGGCTATCTCTAGGGGATCCCCTCCAGCCTCCGCCCGGGTGAAATTAGCACTAAGTGTCTTTGCCTCCGCAGCCTTATCTAGGTTGAGCCGCTGGCTATATTTGGTGGCAAAAGACCTAATGGTGTCCTTAAGGTTAACCCACCACCTACTCCCAATGACTCGCCCAGTTAATTCCCGCTGAACTAGTTTTGTCAGCTGGTCACGAAAGTCCCGCCTGTCCAATAAGGACTGATTGAACTTCCAATAACCAGCCAACCTAGGCCTAAAGTCTAACACCACCCGGGCACAAACGAGTTTGTGGTCCGAGTAGCCTAACCAGTGGAACGTTGGACATTCTAAGAAGTCTATGTCGGCTTCTCTGACTAACATCCTATCCAGGTATGCGGATACCCGGGTAGAAGGCCAACTATGCGTCCACGTCCACATGCTCCCATCCGGATGATCGGCCCGGTATCTATCGACGAGACCAAATTCGCCGATCAGATCAACCAGGCTACGATCACCACTCCACCCGCTAGCGCCCCTTCCTCTATCCCATTTGGGGGTTAGGACGGCATTCCAGTCCCCAACTAAGATTAGCCGTGTTGAATGCACCATGAAGGGCTCCAACAGCCGAAAGAAAGAGACACGCTCACCTGGGACATTGGGCGCATAAACCGCAATCAGCCGGAACGACTTGCTTTTCACTGCAATATCTGCCACGATCAGCCGGCCCTCGGCACCGACATGGACAAGGTCGATCCTCGCATCCAGGGTACGCTTGACCAGCAAAGAAACACCTCTGGCATGCCGGCTCCCATATGCTGAATAGACGACATAGTCGTTAGACAGCACACACGAGTCGACTTCGCAAACAAAGTGAGTCTCTTGGATCGCGGCCACATCCACGCCGAACGACAAGAGGTCACGAAGCAGGCGAGCCGCCTTACCCCGATCCCTCAGGCCATTCGCATTTAAGCTGGCTATCTTAATAGACATGATTTAGTTCTGAAAAGGAAAAAACAACAAAAACATGCAACAAAAGTACTAGTCACATACGGGACGGAAATCCCTAGCAGATAGGACCCCGACGGACTGTCCTAGGGAACCCGTTCCTACATCGGACGTAATCCGTCCGTCTAGGACAATGCCGCCAACGTCCGTGGGGTATGTTAGTTTCACTACCCTATAGAGACTGGGGTGGAGTAAAACAGGGGACCTCCCCGAACAATTTTTTTCCATTTTTTTGAGTTCAGGTGTGTTGTGCTGAACCATAGTTATTTGCGAAAAGTGTCTTTTTGCTTCGTGGATGTGGTCCCAGACCCTCAGGTTGCCACCGGTGTTCCTCACCAGGGTGATGACACCTGGGGCCTGGGGAAAGTTTCTGGGATTTTCAGTGTTCTTGCCCTCCACTGAGGTCAGCCTCAGCAGGGGCTTTAAGAGTTTTCGCCTCTGAGATGACCACTCAGAGGCAACGTCCTCACTCACTTTAAGGAGTGCTTCCCCTTGGGGCAGGGCTTTTTTCTTTTTTGCCCGAGAGGGAGTGGACAGAGGAGGAGGGGAGGGAGTGGGGGTTAAAGCACAAGATTTCAGGGGGGTCAGTTTAAAGACTGGGGACTGGGAGGCTTTTTGCGGGGATGAAGGAAGACTTCTTACCTTTAGTGCATAAGTCTGTTTAACCGGAGACACTGGTAGAGAGCTGCATTTTTCGGCTCGCGGCCTCCTTTCGTTGCTCCGGCTCCTTCTCCTGGCCTTTGTGTTGTTGTGCTGCTCCTCTGCCTCTTCCTCTCTCCCACGTTTCAGGGAGGGTGTCCTTTGTACTTCCATTTGCTGGGGGGAAGGACTTCTTGCCTTCCTCTGTTTGGGAGGAGACACCTCCTTTGGTTTTGCCGGCGCCTTCGCCGGGGACTCCTTAGGTTTGGTAGGAGTCGACAGCCCCACCGGGGTCTGCTTGGCAGGCGTCTTGACAGGTGGCGGCACATTGTCCGGGGAAGGTTTTTTGGCTTTCTTCCTGGCCACCACCTGCCATTCGCCGTCTTTGTTGCTCACGGGAGACTGTGTGGGTTGTGCTTGTTTTGCGCCATCCTTCGCCTGTGCCGCCGGTTGCTGCTTGACTGGTTGGGCTGGTTGGGCCTTTGAGGCCGGATTCTTGGTTGGGCACGCTTTTGCCACGTGCTCCGCCGACCCGCAGACCCAACAGCACGGCTTCCTGCCTTCCACGATGACGAAGATGGCACGACCCCTGCAGGTGAGGATGTTGGGGATTTTGGCGATGTTTTCCTTGTCCAGGGTCACCTGCAGGGTCATGTCTCCCGTGAGGAATCCTGCTTTCGACCGCAGCGAGGAGACTTCGGCCACCCTTCCATATTGGACGAAGAAGGCGCCCACGTGGTCCTCAGCAATGTCCATGGGGACGCCGTGCAGCGTGATTTTCACCTTCTTCGTGCCCATGTACTCCGTGTGGAACTGGAGCGTTTTGGTCTCCAGAACCACGCCGATCAAGTTCTTGGCTTCTTCGGCGGAGCCGAGCAGGACGTCCCACGTGGTGTTGCTTCTCCTCGCTACGGCCCTGGCTCTGATCTTCAGTGTCTGCAGTCCCTCCTCGAACGTATCCCTGGGGACGCCGACGAGTTTCTTGGTCTTCAGGTCCTTGGTGATCAGGGTGATGACTCTCGCCTCGATCTGCGCCAATTGGTCCGGCTTCGAGACGAGCTCCGTCCCCCTGATGTATTCCGCGTAATCCTTTTGGATGGACTGGTAATAGTCCTCGTCTTTCCGCGTGATCTTCTTGCCTCCTTTCCACCCAGAGGTCGAGGGTAAGGGGGACGCTGGTGCTGCTGCTGCTGCTGCTGCTGCTGCTGTCCGTGCCGGTGGGGGTGTTGCTGCTGCAGTTGCCGCCGGTCTGGACGCTGCTGCAGATCCGGTCGCTGGAGCAGGTTTGGTTGCTGCTGCTGCTGCACGTTTGGTTGCTGCTGCAGGTGCAGTCGCCGCTGCTGGATTGGTCGCTGCTGCAGGTGCAGTCGCCGCTGCTGGATTGGTCGCTGCTGCAGGTGCAGTCGCCGCTGCTGGGGTGGTCGCTGCTGCAGGTGCAGTCGCCGCTGCTGGTCTGGTCGCTGCTGCAGGTGCAGTCGCCGCTGCTGGGGTGGTCTCTGCTGCAGGTGCAGTCGCCGCTGCTGGTCCGGTCGCTGCTGACAGTGTGGCCGCCGCCGCCTCCGCTGGTGTGGGGGAGCCGAACAGCATGCTCTCCCACTCGGTCATGGTGCGGGCTATGACGTCGTCGTCGTCTGCGTCACACAGTTGCCAGTCTCCCACCGACGCCGTGGTGGGAGTGCCGACTTCCCCCGGTCCTTCTGTGGCCATGCCACAAAAGTGACCGATCACCGGACAACTTCTTTCCGGTGTTTCGCGTTTTCGAAGAAACCGCTACTTTACGCTGGCCCGAGCAATGAACTCGGGCTGGAAATCAGTTGTCCAAGAGACAAAGTGCGAGCAGATATCACTGCGGAACAACTACTCCACTAGGCTCTTCCAACGAACAGGGGGGAAGTGGCTAGGCCGTGGCCATGCCACGAGGTGGACAACTGCTTCCCGGTGTTTCGCGTTCCGAAGAACACTACTTTTACGCTGGCCCGAGCAATAAACTCGGGCTGGAAAACAGTTGCCCAAGACACAAAGCAATGGCAAATATCACTGCGGAACAAATGCTACGCTTTGAGCTTCTTATTACAAAACAACACAATACAACACAAAATCCCGGGTGGGAAGTGGCTGGTTTTATTTATTCATTTTTACATGAATTATGGCTCAAGGCCGAAAGGTGGGAGGGGGAACAAAACTTGGGGTGGTCTTCAGTAACTATGTCCTATACCTAGCTAATCAGATTCACGACCCATGCATACGTTACAATGATTCTCATTCACCATAAGAATTTGTCCATCAACGCTCATACTTATCTCGCACCAAAATATCGCAAAAACATACCGGGGACCTACAAAACGCCCCAAATGTACATAAAAATTTGTGATTGTTTACAAAAATAGATTTTACAATTTGTACATAAAATTTGTGACTATTTACAAATATAATACAAAAATAGATTTTAACATTTGTACATGCGATGATGTGATGGGAAGGGGTATGAAGAAACAAAAATCCCCAAAACAAAAAACAATTTCAAATGAATATTTATACAAAATGTTAGTAAGACCCAAACACACCCTCGTAATTAAAGAGGCCACTGTATTCTGCCTATAGAGACAAAATCAAGCCGCTCTCTTTCTAAGGGGAATGGAGAAGCTGGGTACAAAAATAAATTGGACTGGAGAATATATAAGGCTGACCCAGCCGAGAATAAAACGGGACAAAATAACAATGGTCAGTGGGAATCTCGAACTGGATCATAACAAAAGCAATGGAGCCGGGAACAGGCTAGGACAAATGCATTCACTCACATTAACTAGGTATACAAAAGAAAGCTAACCTTAACCGCGGGAGGGGTTCCAGAGGAATCCACCCCGATGTGACTTGGCAGAACTAAAAAAGAAAATCAAGGCTAGCCCCGGTCACACGAACCAGGCTCGCTGCATATATCCACCTTTTGCTAAAGTCTGTCGGGTGCAGCCGTTTCCGTTCAGTTCTAATCTTCATTTTGAGCTGGTGCTCAAAATAACGGATTAGATCCTGATCCGAAAGACGACCTCCCCGCAAGACTTCCTCCAGACGCGTCATCCAAATCACCATTCTAGCCGTGGCCAGTAGCGACAGAAACACCATCCGCTTCACACCAGAGTACGGGGGCGACACATTGTCCACAGCGTATGCGCGATCAATGAGCACAAGCTCCCGCGGCGAGATACGAGCAGTCAACTCGCCGACACGCGCCCACAACGGGCGAACGCGCGAACAATGGAAGAAGGCGTGCGCCGACGTCTCCTTAATTCCAAGGTTGCAGCGTTCACAATCTGGCAAATCCGCCAGGCCCATTGCGAAACGCTTGTCATTGAGCGACAAACCATTCCGAGCCAATCGCCAGGTCAGAGAGAACTCAGAGTTGTTGAGCCAATCCGCGCCTGGCGCCCAAGACCAATGAGAGCGGTACTCCACTCTCGACATGCCGAGCTTACTCCACAGCTTATCCTTCACGGCACCCTCCACTAATCCCCGATAGAAGAGTTTCCTAGGCTGTGAAAGGTCACTGGACCGTGGAATGGCCTGTAAGGCCGCCAGACATTCGAGCAGGAATTTCGGTCGCACCCAAGGCCTGACGGTCAGCCATAGGGTCGGGGGAGCGATGGTAAGGCAAGGGAACATGTCCCTCACTACCCCCGCAAGCAACCGATCTTCCTCCAACGCGCGCCTGAGAAATGCCAACCTCGAAGCGAGCACGTGGCTCCTCAAGTGTGGCATCCCCAGACCCCCTTGACACGGACGGAGGCAACAGACTCCTTTGTCGACCATGTGCTTGCGTCCTCTCCACAGGCAGGAGAATAGCAAGCGCTCGAGCGCCTTCTCATGATCGTCACAAAGGGGAAGTACTGACAGCCGGTAAAGGATCATGGGAAAGAGGTATGTGTTGCACACCTCCGCCAAGCCCTTCACGGAGAGACCCCGTCGACGCCAAACCTTGACCGACGCGCCGACCTTTGCCAGTACTTCAGACCAGTTTTTCTCCAACTGTAAGTCCGGACCGAACCAAACTCCGAGGAGCTTGACCGGCCCGTCCGTCCAGTCGAAGGGCCCCGGGAGGGAAACACCCTTCCAAGCGCCTAACCGCAAGCCGGAAGACTTGTCGCAGTTAATTCTGGCCCCTGTCACCTTCTCGTACCGTACAAGCGCCTGCTGTACCGCCTCTATGTCCCTGCGGGAGGACACAAAGGTCGTTACGTCATCGGCGTACGCGGAAACCCTGGCTCGAGCTCCGCCAGGGACTGCGATTCCACGTAGGACCGGACTGCCCGTCTCGTCCCTTAGCCGGCGAAGGAGGGGCTCCAACGCCAGGACGTAAAGGAGAGCAGACAGTGGACAACCCTGTCGGACCGACCTAGACAGCGCGAAAGCGCCCGACAGCTTCCCGTTCACCTGTACCACAGCCTTGGGGGAGCGATACAGAAGGCTAATCCAGCGGCTGAAGTCGGGTTTGAATCCGGCGGCCTGCAGGACAGCAGCCAGGTAGCCATGGTCAATCCTATCAAATGCCTTGGACTGATCCAAATTGATCAGCGCGGCCTCATCGTCGTCTTCTACACCCTCTACGATCGTGCGAATCAAGTGCAGGTTGCTCTGAATTGTTCGTCCCTTCACAGAACAAGTCTGATCCGGTCCCAACAGAGACTCGGCAACTAGCTGCAAGCGATTCGTCAGGATCTTGGCCAAAATCTTTAACTCTGTGTTTAGCAGAGTTATGGGCCTGTAATCATCTAGTTCCCTCCCAACCTTCTTGCCTTTTCTCAACAGCGTGATCACGCCCCTGGTGATCCGACCGGGGATGGACCCCTGCCGAAACCAGTGGTTGAACACGACAGCCAAGAGCGGGACAAAAAGGTGCGACATCCTCAAGTACATTTCATAGGGCAAACCATCCAAGCCTGGCGACTTGCCTCTGCCGACCTTCTTCAAAGCCACGTAGATTTCGTCCTCCGTAATCTCCCCTTCGCAGCTAGCCGCTTCAGCCGGCAAAAGCCGGGGAAAGTCAGCCAAATAGCTGCGAAACTCCTCGTCACGGAGTCCAGGCTCCTTGGTAAATCGGTGTTCGAAATGCTGCCGGAACGCCTCGCACATGTCGTTGGTGGACCTTAGGAGATGTCCCTCCGGGTCGCGTACCTCTCGAATGTACCGGTCGCCGGCCTGGCGAATTTCTTCCTTGCGCAGTTCTGCGCCCATGTTCACAGCTTCGGAAGACATCTTGCTTAACTTAGCCCTAATTACCTGACCCATGTAGCGCCCGCTAGTCGAACGCTCCAGGGCCTCCCTGGCTAAGGCTATCTCTAGGGGATCCCCTCCAGCCTCCGCCCGGGTGAAATTAGCACTAAGTGTCTTTGCCTCCGCAGCCTTATCTAGGTTGAGCCGCTGGCTATATTTGGTGGCGAAAGACCTAATGGTGTCCTTAAGGTTAACCCACCACCTACTCCCAATGACTCGCCCAGTTAATTCCCGCTGAACTAGTTTTGTCAGCTGGTCACGAAAGTCCCGCCTGTCCAATAAGGACTGATTGAACTTCCAATAACCAGCCAACCTAGGCCTAAAGTCTAACACCACCCGGGCACAAACGAGTTTGTGGTCCGAGTAGCCTAGCCAGTGGAACGTTGGACATTCTAAGAAGTCTATGTCGGCTTCTCTGACTAACATCCTATCCAGGTACGCGGATACCCGGGTAGAAGGCCAACTATGCGTCCACGTCCACATGCTCCCATCCGGATGATCGACCCGGTATCTATCGACGAGACCAAATTCGCCGATCAGATCAACCAGGCTACGAAGAAACCGCTACTTTACGCTGGCCCGAGCAATGAACTCGGGCTGGAAATCAGTTGTCCAAGAGACAAAGTGCGAGCAGATATCACTGCGGAACAACTACTCCACTAGGCTCTTCCAACGAACAGGGGGGAAGTGGCTAGGCCGTGGCCATGCCACGAGGTGGACAACTGCTTCCCGGTGTTTCGCGTTCCGAAGAACACTACTTTTACGCTGGCCCGAGCAATAAACTCGGGCTGGAAAACAGTTGCCCAAGACACAAAGCAATGGCAAATATCACTGCGGAACAAATGCTACGCTTTGAGCTTCTTATTACAAAACAACACAATACAACACAAAATCCCGGGTGGGAAGTGGCTGGTTTTATTTATTCATTTTTACATGAATTATGGCTCAAGGCCGAAAGGTGGGAGGGGGAACAAAACTTGGGGTGGTCTTCAGTTACTATGTCCTATACCTAGCTAATCAGAATCACGACCCATGCGTACGTTACAATGATTCTCATTCACCATAAGAATTTGTCCATCAACACTCGTACTTATCTAGCACCAAAATATCGCAAAAACATACCGGGGACCTACAAAAACGCCCCAAATGTACATAAAAATTTGTGATTATTTACAAAAATAGATTTTAAAATTTGTACATAAAAATTTGTGACTATTTACAATTATAGTACAAAAATAGATTTTAACATTTGTACATGAGATGATATGATGGGGAGGGGTATGAAGAAACAAAAAATCCCCAAAACAAAAAACAATTTCAAATGAATATTTATACAAAATGTTAGTAAGACCCAAACACACCCTCGTAATTAAAGAGGCCACTGTATTCTGCCTGTAGAGACAAAATCAAGCCGCTCTCTTTCTAAGGGGAATGGAGAAGCTGGGTACAAAAATAAATTGGACTGGAGAATATATAAGGCTGACCCAGCCGAGAATAAAACGGGACAAAATAATAATGGACAGTGGGAATCTCGAACTGGATCATAACAAAAGCAATGGAGCCGGGAACAGGCTAGGACAAATACATTCACTCACATTAACTAGGTATACAAAAGAAAGCTAACCTTAACCGCGGGAGGGGTTCCAGAGGAATCCACCCCGATGTGACTTGGCAGAACTAAAAAAGAAAATCAAGGCTAGCCCCGGTCACACGAACCAGGCTCGCTGCATATATCCACCTTTTGCTAAAGTCTGTCGGGTGCAGCCGTTTCCGTTCAGTTCTAATCTTCATTTTGAGCTGGTGCTCAAAATATCGGATTAGATCCTGATCCGAAAGACGACCTCCCCGCAAGACTTCCTCCAGACGCGTCATCCAAATCACCATTCTAGCCGTGGCCAGTAGCGACAGAAACACCATCCGCTTCACACCAGAGTACGGGGGCGACACATTGTCCACAGCGTATGCGCGATCAATGAGCACAAGCTCCCGCGGCGAGATACGAGCAGTCAACTCGCCGACACGCGCCCACAACGGGCGAACGCGCGAACAATGGAAGAAGGCGTGCGCCGACGTCTCCTTAATTCCAAGGTTGCAACGTTCACAATCTGGCAAATCCGCCAGGCCCATTGCGAAACGCTTGTCATTGAGCGACAAACCATTCCGAGCCAATCGCCAGGTGAGAGAAAACTCAGAGTTGCTGAGCCAGTCCGCACCTGGCGCCCAAGACCAATGAGAGCGGTACTCCACTCTCGACATGCCGAGCTTACTCCACAGCTTATCCTTCACGGCACCCTCCACTAATCCCCGATAGAAGAGTTTCCTAGGCTGTGAAAGGTCACTGGACCGTGGAATGGCCTGTAAGGCCGCCAGACATTCGAGCAGGAATTTCGGTCGCACCCAAGGCCTGACGGTCAGCCATAGGGTCGGGGGAGCGATGGTAAGGCAAGGGAACATGTCCCTCACTACCCCCGCAAGCAACCGATCTTCCTCCAACGCGCGCCTGAGAAATGCCAACCTCGAAGCGAGCACGTGGCTCCTCAAGTGTGGCATCCCCAGACCCCCTTGACACGGACGGAGGCAACAGACTCCTTTGTCGACCATGTGCTTGCGTCCTCTCCACAGGCAGGAGAATAGCAAGCGCTCGAGCGCCTTCTCATGATCGTCACAAAGGGGAAGTACTGACAGCCGGTAAAGGATCATGGGAAAGAGGTATGTGTTGCACACCTCCGCCAAGCCCTTCACGGAGAGACCCCGTCGACGCCAAACCTTGACCGACGCGCCGACCTTTGCCAGTACTTCAGACCAGTTTTTCTCCAACTGTAAGTCCGGACCGAACCAAACTCCGAGGAGCTTGACCGGCCCGTCCGTCCAGTCGAAGGGCCCCGGGAGGGAAACACCCTTCCAAGCGCCTAACCGCAAGCCGGAAGACTTGTCGCAGTTAATTCTGGCCCCTGTCACCTTCTCGTACCGTACAAGCGCCTGCTGTACCGCCTCTATGTCCCTGCGGGAGGACACAAAGGTCGTTACGTCATCGGCGTACGCGGAAACCCTGGCTCGAGCTCCGCCAGGGACTGCGATTCCACGTAGGACCGGACTGCCCGTCTCGTCCCTTAGCCGGCGAAGGAGGGGCTCCAACGCCAGGACGTAAAGGAGAGCAGACAGTGGACAACCCTGTCGGACCGACCTAGACAGCGCGAAAGCGCCCGACAGCTTCCCGTTCACCTGTACCACAGCCTTGGGGGAGCGATACAGAAGGCTAATCCAGCGGCTGAAGTCGGGTTTGAATCCGGCGGCCTGCAGGACAGCAGCCAGGTAGCCATGGTCAATCCTATCAAATGCCTTGGACTGATCCAAATTGATCAGCGCGGCCTCATCGTCGTCTTCTACACCCTCTACGATCGTGCGAATCAAGTGCAGGTTGCTCTGAATTGTTCGTCCCTTCACAGAACTAGTCTGATCCGGTCCCAACAGAGACTCGGCAACTAGCTGCAAGCGATTCGTCAGGATCTTGGCCAAAATCTTTAACTCTGTGTTTAGCAGAGTTATGGGCCTGTAATCATCTAGTTCCCTCCCAACCTTCTTGCCTTTTCTCAACAGCGTGATCACGCCCCTGGTGATCCGACCGGGGATGGACCCCTGCCGAAACCAGTGGTTGAACACGACAGCCAAGAGCGGGACAAAAAGGTGCGACATCCTCAAGTACATTTCATAGGGCAAACCATCCAAGCCTGGCGACTTGCCTCTGCCGACCTTCTTCAAAGCCACGTAGATTTCGTCCTCCGTAATCTCCCCTTCGCAGCTAGCCGCTTCAGCCGGCAAAAGCCGGGGAAAGTCAGCCAAATAGCTGCGAAACTCCTCGTCACGGAGTCCAGGCTCCTTGGTAAATCGGTGTTCGAAATGCTGCCGGAACGCCTCGCACATGTCGTTGGTGGACCTTAGGAGATGTCCCTCCGGGTCGCGTACCTCTCGAATGTACCGGTCGCCGGCCTGGCGAATTTCTTCCTTGCGCAGTTCTGCGCCCATGTTCACAGCTTCGGAAGACATCTTGCTTAACTTAGCCCTAATTACCTGACCCATGTAGCGCCCGCTAGTCGAACGCTCCAGGGCCTCCTTGGCTAAGGCTATCTCTAGGGGATCCCCTCCAGCCTCCGCCCGGGTGAAATTAGCACTAAGTGTCTTTGCCTCCGCAGCCTTATCTAGGTTGAGCCGCTGGCTATATTTGGTGGCAAAAGACCTAATGGTGTCCTTAAGGTTAACCCACCACCTACTCCCAATGACTCGCCCAGTTAATTCCCGCTGAACTAGTTTTGTCAGCTGGTCACGAAAGTCCCGCCTGTCCAATAAGGACTGATTGAACTTCCAATAACCAGCCAACCTAGGCCTAAAGTCTAACACCACCCGGGCACAAACGAGTTTGTGGTCCGAGTAGCCTAACCAGTGGAACGTTGGACATTCTAAGAAGTCTATGTCGGCTTCTCTGACTAACATCCTATCCAGGTATGCGGATACCCGGGTAGAAGGCCAACTATGCGTCCACGTCCACATGCTCCCATCCGGATGATCGGCCCGGTATCTATCGACGAGACCAAATTCGCCGATCAGATCAACCAGGCTACGATCACCACTCCACCCGCTAGCGCCCCTTCCTCTATCCCATTTGGGGGTTAGGACGGCATTCCAGTCCCCAACTAAGATTAGCCGTGTTGAATGCACCATGAAGGGCTCCAACAGCCGAAAGAAAGAGACACGCTCACCTGGGACATTGGGCGCATAAACCGCAATCAGCCGGAACGACTTGCTTTTCACTGCAATATCTGCCACGATCAGCCGGCCCTCGGCACCGACATGGACAAGGTCGATCCTCGCATCCAGGGTACGCTTGACCAGCAAAGAAACACCTCTGGCATGCCGGCTCCCATATGCTGAATAGACGACATAGTCGTTAGACAGCACACACGAGTCGACTTCGCAAACAAAGTGAGTCTCTTGGATCGCGGCCACATCCACGCCGAACGACAAGAGGTCACGAAGCAGGCGAGCCGCCTTACCCCGATCTCTCAGGCCATTCGCATTTATGCTGGCTATCTTAATAGACATGATTTAGTTCTGAAAAGGAAAAACAACAAAAACATGCAACAAAAATACTAGTCACATACGGGACGGAAATCCCTAGCAGATAGGACCCCGACGGACTGTCCTAGGGAACCCGTTCCTACATCGGACGTAATCCGTCCGTCTAGGACAATGCCGCCAACGTCCGTGGGGTATGTTAGTTTCACTACCCTATAGAGACTGGGGTGGAGTAAAACAGGGGACCTCCCCGAACAATTTTTTTCCATTTTTTTGAGTTCAGGTGTGTTGTGCTGAACCATAGTTATTTGCGAAAAGTGTCTTTTTGCTTCGTGGATGTGGTCCCAGACCCTCAGGTTGCCACCGGTGTTCCTCACCAGGGTGATGACACCTGGGGCCTGGGGAAAGTTTCTGGGATTTTCAGTGTTCTTGCCCTCCACTGAGGTCAGCCTCAGCAGGGGCTTTAAGAGTTTTCGCCTCTGAGATGACCACTCAGAGGCAACGTCCTCACTCACTTTAAGGAGTGCTTCCCCTTGGGGCAGGGCTTTTTTCTTTTTTGCCCGAGAGGGAGTGGACAGAGGAGGAGGGGAGGGAGTGGGGGTTAAAGTACATGATTTCAGGGGGGTCAGTTTAAAGACTGGGGACTGGGAGGCTTTTTGCGGGGATGAAGGAAGACTTCTTACCTTTAGTGCATAAGTCTGTTTAACCGGAGACACTGGTAGAGAGCTGCATTTTTCGGCTCGCGGCCTCCTTTCGTTGCTCCGGCTCCTTCTCCTGGCCTTTGTGTTGTTGTGCTGCTCCTCTGCCTCTTCCTCTCTCCCACGTTTCAGGGAGGGTGTCCTTTGTGCTTCCATTTGCTGGGGGGAAGGACTTCTTGCCTTCCTCTGTTTGGGAGGAGACACCTCCTTTGGTTTTGCCGGCGCCTTCGCCGGGGACTCCTTAGGTTTGGTAGGAGTCGACAGCCCCACCGGGGTCTGCTTGGCAGGCGTCTTGACAGGTGGCGGCACATTGTCCGGGGAAGGTTTTTTGGCTTTCTTCCTGGCCACCACCTGCCATTCGCCGTTCTTGTTGGTCACGGGAGACTGCGTAGGTTGTGCTTGTTTTGCGCCATCCTTCTCCTGCGCCGCCGGTTGCTGCTTGACTGGTTGGGCTGGTTGGGCCTTGAGGGCCGGATTCTTGGTTGGGCACGCCTTTGCCACGTGCTCCGCCGACCCGCAGACCCAACAGCACGGCTTCCTGCCTTCTACGATGACGTAGATGGCGCGACCCCTGCAGGTGAGGATGTTGGGGATCTTGGCGATGTTTTCCTTGTTCAGGGTCACCTGCAGGGTCATGTCTCCTGTGAGGAATCCTGCTTTCGACCGCAGCGAGGAGACTTCGGCCACCCTTCCATATTGCACGAAGAAGGCGCCGACGTGATCTTCATCAATGTCCATGGGGACGCCGTGCAGCGTGATTTTCACCTTCTTCGTGCCCATGTACTCCGTGTGGAACTGGAGCGTTTTGGTCTCCAGAACCACGCCGATTAAGTTTTTGGCTTCTTCGGCGGAGCCGAGCAGGACGTCCCACGTGGTGTTGCTTCTCCTCGCTACGGCCCTGGCTCTGATCTTCAGTGTCTGCAGTCCCTCTTCGAACGTATCCCTGGGGACGCCGATCAGTTTCTTGGTCTTCAGGTCCTTGGTGATCAGGGTGATGACCCTCGCCTCGATCTGCGCCAAGTGGTCCGGCTTCGAGACGAGCTCCGTCCCCCTGATGTAGTCCGCGTAATCCTTTTGGATGGACTGGTAATAGTCCTCGTCCTTACGCGTGATCTTCTTGCCTCCTTTCCACCCAGAGGTCGAGGGTAAGGGGGACGCTGGTGCTGCTGCTGCTGCTGCTGCTGCTGCTGCTGCTGCTGTCCGTGCCGGTGGGGGTGTTGCTGCTGCAGTTGCCGCCGGTCTGGACGCTGCTGCAGATCCGGTCGCTGGAGCAGGTTTGGTTGCTGCTGCTGCTGCACGTTTGGTTGCTGCTGCAGTCGCCGCTGCTGGATTGGTCGCTGCTGCAGGTGCAGTCGCCGCTGCTGGATTGGTCGCTGCTGCAGGTGCAGTCGCCGCTGCTGGGGTGGTCGCTGCTGCAGGTGCAGTCGCCGCTGCTGGTCTGGTCGCTGCTGCAGGTGCAGTCGCCGCTGCTGGGGTGGTCTCTGCTGCAGGTGCAGTCGCCGCTGCTGGGGTGGTCGCTGCTGACAGTGTGGCCGCCGCCGCCTCCGCTGGTGTGGGGGAGCCGAACAGCATGCTCTCCCACTCGGTCATGGTGCGGGCTATGACGTCGTCGTCGTCTGCGTCACACAGTTGCCAATCTCCCACCGACGCCGTGGTGGGAGTGCCGACTTTCCCCCGGTCCTTCTGTGGCCATGCCACAAAAGTGACCGATCACCGGACAACTTCTTTCCGGTGTTTCGCGTTTTCGAAGAAACCGCTACTTTACGCTGGCCCGAGCAATGAACTCGGGCTGGAAATCAGTTGTCCAAGAGACAAAGTGCGAGCAGATATCACTGCGGAACAACTACTCCACTAGGCTCTTCCAACGAACAGGGGGGAAGTGGCTAGGCCGTGGCCATGCCACGAGGTGGACAACTGCTTCCCGGTGTTTCGCGTTCCGAAGAACACTACTTTTACGCTGGCCCGAGCAATAAACTCGGGCTGGAAAACAGTTGCCCAAGACACAAAGCAATGGCAAATATCACTGCGGAACAAATGCTACGCTTTGAGCTTCTTATTACAAAACAACACAATACAACACAAAATCCCGGGTGGGAAGTGGCTGGTTTTATTTATTCATTTTTACATGAATTATGGCACAAGGCCGAAAGGTGGGAGGGGGAACAAAACTTGGGGTGGTCTTCAGTTACTATATCCTATACCTAGCTAATCAGATTCACGACCCATACATACGTTACAATGATTCTCATTCACCATAAGAATTTGTCCATCAACACTC
>JBBBDQ010030415.1:0-25926 GCA_037127315.1 Ascarosepion bandense
AGATCGTTCAACTTCTGAAAGAAGAGAATCTGAAAGATGAGGCGAAAGACATCTCTCAACCTCCAAAAGAAGAAAAAGATCTGAAGATTGAGGTGGAAGAGATAACACAACCTCTAAAAGAAAAGAATCTTACAGATGAAGCAAAAGACATCTCTCAGCCTTCAAAAGAAGAAAAAGATGAGAAAAATGAGGTGAAAGAGATCGCTCAACCTCTGAAAGAAGGGACTCTGAACGATGTAGTAAAAGACATCTCTCAATCTTCAAAAGAAGAAAAAGATCTGAAGATTGAGTTTGAAGAGATCACTCAACCAGTAAAAGAAGAGAATCTTACAGATGAAGCAAAAGACATCCCTCAACCTTCAAAAGAAGAAAAGGATGAGAAAAATGAGGTGAAAGAGATCGTTCAACTTCTGAAAGAAGAGAATCTGAAAGATGAGGCGAATGACATCTCTCAACCTTCAAAAGAAGAAAAAGATCTGAAGATTGAGTTGGAAGACATCACGCAACCTCTAAAAGAAGAGAATCTTATAGATGAAGCAAAAGACATCTCACAGCCTTCAAAAGAAGAAAACGATGAGAAAAATGAGGTGAAAGAGATCGTTCAACCTCTGAAAGAAGGGAATCTGAACGATGAAGTAAAAGACATCTCTCAACCTTCAAAAGAAGAAAAAGATCTGAAGATTGAGGTGGAAGAGATCACACAACGTCTAAAAGAAGAGAATCTTACTGATGAAGCAAAAGACATCTCACAACCTTCAAAAGAAGAAAAAGATGAGAAAAATGAGGTGAAAGAGATCGTTCAACCTCTGAAAGAAGGGAATCTGAACGATGAAGTAAAAGACATCTCTCAATCTTCAAAAGAAGAAAAAGATCTGAAGATTGAGTTTGAAGAGATCACTCAACCTGTAAAAGAAGAGAATCTTACAGATGAAGCAAAAGACATCTCTCAACCTTCAAAAGAAGAAAAGGATGATAAAAATGAGGTGAAAGAGATCGTTCAACTTCTGAAAGAAGAGAATCTGAAAGATGAGGCGAATGACATCTCTCAACCTTCAAAAGAAGAAAAAGATCTGAAGATTGAGTTGGAAGACATCACTCAACCTCTAAAAGAAGAGAATCTTACAGATGAAGCAAAAGACATCTCACAGCCTTCAAAAGAAGAAAAGGATGAGAAAAATGAGGTGAAAGAGATCGTTCAACCTCTGAAAGAAGGGAATCTGAACGATGAAGTAAAAGACATCTCTCAACCTTCAAAAGAAGAAAAAGATCTGAAGATTGAGGTGGAAGAGATCACACAACCTGTAAAAGAAGAGAATCTTACTGATGAAGCAAAAGACATCTCTCAACCTTCAAGCGAAGAAAAAGATGAGAAAAATGAGGTGAAAGAGATCGTTCCACCTCTGAAAGAAGAGAATCTGAAAGATGAGGCAAAAGACATCTCTCAACCTTCAAAGGAAGAAAAAGATCTAAAGATTCAGGTGGAAGAGATCACACAACCTCTAAAAGATGAGAATCTTACTGATGAAGCAAAAGACATCTCTCAACCTTCAAAAGAAGAAAAAGATGAGAAAAATGAGGTGAAAGAGATCGTTCAACCTCTGAAAGAAGAGAATCTGAACGATGAAGCAAAACACATCTCTCAACCTTCAAAAGAACAAAAGGATGAGAAAAATGAGGTGAAAGAGAACGTTCAACCTCTGAAAGAAGAGAATCTGGAAGATGAAGTAAAAGACATCTCTCAACCTTCAAAAGAAGGAAAGGATCTGAAGATTGAGGTGGAAGAGATCACTCAACCTTTAAAAGAAGAGAATCTTACGGATGAATCAAAAGACATCTCCCAACCTTCAAAAGAAGAAAGGGATGAGAAAAATGAGGTGAAAGAGATCGTTCAACCTCTGAAAGAAGAGAATTTGAAAGATGGGGCAGAGGACTTCTCTCAAGCTTCCAAAGAAAGAAAAGATCAGAAAATTGAGTTGGAAGAGATCACTCAACCTCTAAAAGAAGAGACTCTTACGGATGAAGCAAAAGACATCTCTCAACCTTCAAGAGAAGAAAAAGATGGGAAAAATGAGGTGAAAGAGTTTGTTCAACCTCTGAAAGAAAAGAATCTGAAAGATGAGGTCAAAGCCATCTCTCAGCCTTCAAAAGAAGAACAAGATCAGAAGATTGAGGTGGAAGAGATCACTCAACCTCTGAAAGAAGAGACTCTTACGGATGAATCAAAAAACATCTCTCAACCTTCAAAAGGACAAAAGGATGAGAAAAATGAGGTGAACGAGATCGTTCAACCTCTGAAAGAAGAGAATCTGAAAGATGAGGCAAAAGATATCTCTCAACCTTCAAGAGATGAAAATGATGAGAAAAAGGAGGTGAAAGATATTGTCCAACCTCTGAAAGAAGAGAATCTGAAAGATGAGGCAAAAGACATTTCTCAACCTTCAAAAGAAGAAAATAATCAGACAATTAATGTGGAAGAGATCACTCAACCTCTGAAAGAAGAGAATCTTACGAATGTTCCAACAGACATCTCTCAACCTTCAAAAGAAGAAAAAGATCAGAAAAATGAGGTAAAAGACTTCTCTCAACCTTCAAAAGTAGAAAAGGATGAGAAAGAGGAGGTGGAAGAGTTCGTTCACCCTTCGAAAGAAGAGAATCTGAAAGATGAGGTAAAAAACATCTCTCAACCTTCAAAAGAAGAAAATGATGAGAAAAATGAGGTGAAAGAGATCACTCAACCTCTGAAAGAAGACAATCTTGCGGATGAGACAAAAGACATTTTTCAACCCTTAGCAGAAGAAAAAGAACAGAAAGAAATTTCCGAACCTTTAAAAGAGGAGAAACTGAAAGATGAAGCAAAACTCATCTCTGAAACTACTAAAGAAAAAGTTCTTAAAAATGAGGTGAAAGAAATTGCTCAGCCTCTGAAAGTGAATTTGAAAGATGAAGCAAAAGACATCTCTCAATCCTCAAAAGATGAAAATGATCAGAAAAATAATGTGAAGGAGATCACTCAACTTTTGGAAGAAGAGAATCTTAAAGATAAGACAAATGACATCTCCCAACTTTCAAAAGAAGTCAAAGAGCATAAAAATAAGGTGAAAGCGACTACTCAACCCTTGAAGGAAGAGAATCTAAAAGATGGGGCAAAAGACATTTCTCAACCCTTAAAAGAAGAAAAAGAACAGAAATTGGTGGTGAAAGAAATTTCTGAACCTTTAAAAGATGAGGCAGAACACATCTCTCAAACTACAAATGAAGAAAAAGATCTGAAGGCGGAAGTGAAAGAGTTCACTAAACATTTAAAAGAAGAAATGGATGCAAAAGAGGTGGTCAAAAAGATATTGCCACCATCAATAGACGAAACAGGTCTGAAGGAGTTGTCACAAACTTGCAAAAAAGAAAAAGATCTGAAAGTGGAGGTGAAAAGGATCTCTAAACCTTTAAAAGATGAAAAGGATGAGAAAGAAGAGACGAAAGAGATCTCTCAACCTTCAAAAGAAGAAAAAGATCAGAAAAAGGAGGTAAAAGAAATTGATCAACCTTTAAAAGAGAATCTGAAAGATGAGCCAAAAGACATTTCTCAAACTTTAAAAGAAGAAAAAGGTCTGAAAGAGGAGACAAAGAAGATCTCTCAAATTTCAAAGGAAGAAAAAGATCTGAAAGAGGAGTTCAATGAGATCGCTCAACCTTTAATGGATGAAAATCTGAAAGATGAGCCAAAAGACATGTCTCAATCTTTGACAGAAGAAAACGATCTGAAAGAGAAGACAGTGAAAATCTCTCAATCTTCAAAGGAGGAAAAATATCTGAAAGAGGAGTCGAATGAGATCGTTCGACGTTTAAAGGATGAAAATCCGAAAGATGAGCCAAAAGACACGTCTCAATCTTTAATTGAAAAAAAAATCTAAAAGAGAAGACAAAAATGATCTCTCAACTTTCAAAGGAGGAAAAAGATTTGAAAAAGGGGGTTAATGAGATCGTTCAACTTTTAAAAGAAGAAAGTCTGAAGAATGAGACAAACGACAACACTCAATCTTTAAAAGAAGAAAAAGATCTGAAAGAGGAGGTGAAAGAAAACTCACCACCTTCCAAAGAAGAAAAAAAACAGAAAGAGGAAACAAAAGAGATCGTTGAAACTTTAAAAGAAGATAATATGAAAAATGAGGCAAAAGACATTTCTCAATCTTTAAAGGAAGAAAACGATATGAAAGAGGAGGCTACGGAAGAAAAAGAAAAGAAAGAGAAGGCTAATGATATCTGTCAACCTTTGACAAAAGAGAAATATCAGAAAGAGGAGACAAACGAAGGGCCACAGCTGAAATATAAGAAGTTCGGTTCGGCTCCGTCCTCCATTAAGATGGCAGATCTGAGAGATGAAACGAAAGAATCGTCTCGGTCCTATATTGAGGGGACAGATCTGAAAGCTGAGAAAAAAGAATCGTCTCCGTCTTTCATTAAGGAGACAGGTATAAGAGATATGAAGAAAGAATCTTCTCCGTCTAAGGAGACAGGTATAAGAGATAAGAAGAAAGGCTCGTCTCCGTCTAAGGAGACAGGTATAAGAGATATGAAGAAAGAATCTTCTCCGTCTAAGGAGACAGGTATAAGAGATATGAAGAAAGGCTCGTCTCCGTCTAAGGAGACAGGTATAAGAGATATGAAGAAAGAATCTTCTCCGTCTAAGGAGACAGGTATAAGAGATATGAAGAAAGGCTCGTCTCCGTCTAAGGAGACAGGTATAAGAGATATGAAGAAAGAATCTTCTCCGTCTAAGGAGACAGGTATAAGAGATAAGAAGAAAGGCTCGTCTCCGTCTAAGGAGACAGGTATAAGAGATATGAAGAAAGAATCTTCTCCGTCTAAGGAGACAGGTATAAGAGATATGAAGAAAGGCTCGTCTCCGTCTAAGGAGACAGGTATAAGAGATATGAAGAAAGAATCTTCTCCGTCTAAGGAGACAGGTATAAGAGATAAGAAGAAAGGCTCGTCTCCGTCTAAGGAGACAGGTATAAGAGATATGAAGAAAGAATCTTCTCCGTCTAAGGAGACAGGTATAAGAGATAAGAAGAAAGGCTCGTCTCCGTCTAAGGAGACAGGTATAAGAGATATGAAGAAAGAATCTTCTCCGTCTAAGGAGACAGGTATAAGAGATATAAGAAGAAAGGCTCGTCTCCGTCTAAGGAGACAGGTATAAGAGATATGAAGAAAGAATCTTCTCCGTCTAAGGAGACAGGTATAAGAGATAAGAAGAAAGGCTCGTCTCCGTCTAAGGAGACAGGTATAAGAGATATGAAGAAAGAATCTTCTCCGTCTAAGGAGACAGGTATAAGAGATATGAAGAAAGAATCTTCTCCGTCTAAGGAGACAGGTATAAGAGATATGAAGAAAGAATCTTCTCCGTCTAAGGAGACAGGTATAAGAGATAAGAAGAAAGGCTCGTCTCCGTCCTCCATTAAAAAGACAAACCTGAAATATAAAAAGAAAGAATTGTCTCCATCCCCTATTAAGGAAACATATCTGAGAGACGAGAAAGAAGAATCGTCTCCATACCCCATAAAGGAGACAAAGCAGGAAAATGAGAATAAAGAATTGTCTTCGCCTTCTTTTAAAGAGATTGACTTGAACGATAAGAAAATAGAATCGTTTCCGTCCTCGATGAAGTGGGAAGATCCGAAAGATGAAAAGAAAGAATCATCTCTGTCTTCCATTAAGGAGAGAAACCTGAACGATAAGAAAAAAGAATTGTCTCCATCCTTCATTAAAGAAATAAATCTGAAAGATAAGAAGAAAGAATTGTCTCCGTTTTCTATTAAGGAGACAAACCTAAAAGATGAAAGTAAAGAATCATCTCCATCTTCCATTAAGGAGACAAACCTGAAATATAACAAGGAAGAATCGTTTCCATCCTCCATTAAGGGGGGACAGCTGAAAGATGAGAAGAAAGCACTGTCTCCAGCCTCCATTAAGGTGACAGATATGAGAGATGAAAAGAAAGAATCGACCCCGTCCTCTAATAAAGAGGTAAACAAGAAAGAAAAGAAGAAGGAATCGTTTCCGTTTTCCATTAAGGAGGCAAAACGGAAAGATGAGAAGAAAGAATCGTTTCCATCCTCCATTGAGGGGACAGATTTGAAAGATAAAAAGAAGGAATTATCTTCTTCCTTCATTAAAGAGGAAAATAGAAAAGATAAAAAGAAAGAATTGTCTCCAGCCTCCATTAACGAAACAAACCTGAAAGATAAGAAGTATGAATCTTCTCCATTCTCCATTAAGGAAATAGATCTGAAAGATGAAAAGAAAGAATTGTCTTCGTCCTCCGTTAAGGAAACAGATATGGGCGATGAAAGGAGAGAATCATCTCTGTTTTCCAAGAAGGGAGCAGATTTGAAAGATGAGATGAAAGAATTATCTCCGTCCTCTATTAAAGAGACAAACATGAAAGGTAAGAAAAAAGAATCCTCTCCATCCTCCATTAACGTGACAAACATGGAAGATGAGAAGAAAGAATCGTCTTTGTCCTCCATTAAGCAGACAAACCTGAAAGATAAGAAGAAAGAATCGTTTCCGCCCTCCATTAAGGAGACAACTGAAAAGAGAGAATCATCTCCGTCCTCCATTAAGAGGACAGATTCGAAATATGAGAAGAAAGAATTATTTCCATCCTCCGCTAAAGAGACTAACCTGAAAGATGAGGAGGCATTGTCACCATCCTCCATTAAAGTGACAAACCTGAAAGATGAGAAGAAAGAATTATCTCCATCCTTCATTGAGAAGACATGCCAGGAAGATAAAAAGAAAGAATCGCCTCTGTCGTCCATTAAGAAGACGTATATAAAAGATGAGAAGAAAGAACTGTTCCCATCATCTACTAAGGAGACAAACCTAAAAGATGAGATTAAGTCTGTTGAAAGCATAACGAAAATGTCAATGGAAACAGATACAAAAGTAAAAATGGATGATGATCTAGAAGACTCAGATGTAAATCATTCAAACCTCATACGTTTGGAAAACGTGCAAAATAAAGATGTAACTTTACTGGAGAAATCTGATGAGGCGAACGAAAAAGAGTCTCCTTCTCAAAATGATGCAATAAAAAAAGTGAAGGATAATTCGAAAACTTATGATTACACTTTTTCAGATAAAGACGGAAACAGTTTGAACCAATCGCAGAAATGCGATGAACGACTAGAGGCTGGAGAGAATAGCGATATTAGTAACGCAGATAAATTGCCTGAATTTGTTTCAAAGGAAAACGTCCGTCGTGAAACTAGTGAGAGCAAAGACCAGATTATGTCCGGTCCAGAAGACAATACCGCCAAGAAACACAGTCAAAGTACGACTGAGCGGGCAAATCAGAAAGACGATTTTGAAGATACTGCAAACAGCTCTGATTTCGAAATTTTAGGAAAAGCCTTGTCACATGAAAACATTGGCGAGAAAGCTAAAAATCCGGAGAACAATATAATGAAAACTGACACGAGTCTGAAATATCCTGACACGGTCAAATATGATAGCAGTGAAGAACAACACAATGCATTTGATGCTAAGAATGACAGCTTTTCAAAAGATCTCCAAGAATCTGGCCCGGATCTCCTAGAAAAAGATCGGGAAACTTCGTGTGAAGAATCAGATTTCGAAAAAATTGATTCTTTTACTGTATCCGACTCGAGCAACGTTAAAAATAGGTCTAGGAGACCAAATGCTGTTCCAGATGAAGAAAAACAATTCCTGAACGCTGAGGATGATAAACATTCCATTGATACCGAGCGCATTAAAACTTCCACTGATCCAGCGGCAGGCAGCTTTGAAGTAATTACAATTGACAAAACGCCAACACTGAAAACCCAGACGCCTGATAAGAACTGCACTGAAGACATTTGCAATGCTAACGTTGTCAAAAAAAGAGAAATGTCTAAGAAAAATGAGAAGGGTTCTAAAGCTGAAGCAGAAAAGAAACCCGGGGTCTTTTTTGCTTTGAAACGTATGTTTGGATTTACGTCGGCTGGAAGCGACGTCCAAATTTCAGGCAAGAAGAGCCAAGTAAAAGTATCGGGTAAGTCTGGTGCAAAATATTCTCAAGAGAAGAATAAGCATGAAATATCAGAATCTAATAAGAACCCGGATGACAAAATGCTTTCTAGTGTCCAGCAACATGAGCAGACGGATACAATAAACGATTTTTCTTCATTTAACGAGAATGCAAATAATGTTGGTGATACAAGCGATGATTTCGTGATTGTCTCTAAAGATGATCTGGAGAAAGAAAATTCAGAAATCGACGAGACGAAAATTAAGGCTGCCGAGAATAGTGACGAAAGAAAGCAAAATTTGAGTTTAAACATTCTCAACTCAGAAGAGACTTCTGTCTCTGACCCTGTGTCTTCGTCAGAATCTAAAAATACCACCGCCGATTCTACATTGGTGTTAGATTTGTTGGCGACCAAGAAAGACGAAGAAGCAATTGAAGTGGAGAATAAAAAAAGCGAAAGAAGTGAGGAATTAGCAGAAACTCAGCAAAATTATTCAGAAAAATATTCAGGGAATAATGAGTCTCTCAGCCATGAAGATTCAACAGACTTGTCGGCACATAAGGAAAACGTAGACATCTGCATGACTGATTTAATCTCAAAAGATCTGACCAAGAAAGAAAAATCACCTTCTACAACAAATTTTGAAAAAGAGTCAAATGAAAGACAGGTGACTAAAAAAGAGGCTACAAGAATGGACGACAAAGAGAATAACGGAATTGCACGGCAACAAAGCGAAGACAATCTTAACATAAAGAATAAGCTATGTCCCGTTCCTCAGAATAATACAAACGAATTGAATTTAAGAGACCAGAAAACTGTGGTCGATCCTGATAAAGAAATTAATTCTACAGAACTTGCGAAGGGTAAAGAGATAAAAAGTCTTGAATTAAAAGAGCCAGAAAAAGAAGAACTGTCACAGCCGGACGGGTCTTACGATGTGGAGAAAGCAAGAAAGGAAGATTTGTTAACATTGGCTAAAAACGAAATTATCAAAACGACATCCCCGGATCGAGAAATTCTGACTGGTGACCAAGATTTACAAAATTGCACGGAAGAAAATTTGGATCCTTCCTATGATACTAAGTTGAAGATCCAACAGGAAGAAGAGTCACCAAATGAGAAGACAAATAATAACGACCCGTGTCTGGAAGAATCTCGGGACAAGATAGATATGGCAATGACGCACCAAAAAACAAGTGTCAGTAATGAGTACGACGATGAAGAATACCAAACTAATCGTACGAAAATGCCTTCTATTAGCCAAGACGACACTAGCGAGTCACCAGTCTTCATGAAAGAAGAATCAAGCAGGAATAATGATCACAGTCATAGCAGTGGTGAAGAAAATGAACCCGTTGAAATGAGTCAGGATGAACAGTTGAAAGAACTGAAAAACGAGACGGGAGATAAACTAAGGTCAGACTCTAGCAGCGACCACGACAATGACAGTTTCATAGAAGAACACAATGCGGAAATCCAAGAAATGTTATACGGAAAAGAGAGCTTTAAAGATCATGAAGAAGCTCAAGGAGTAAAAGATGAAGAACATCAGCATCTCAAAGAAAATGATGAAAGTGGTGAAAACTTCTACTCAGATGAAGAGAATCATAGTGACAAGACAGAGGCAAGTTTAACCAAATATCACGAATCTTCGTGTATTGTCAACTCTGAACATAAACACCATAGTAAATACGGAAAAGATTTAGAAGAAGATTTAGAGTATTTCTCTTCAGATGAAGAAATCTACAGAGAAAACAATAAGAATTCCATGAACAAATCTCGAGACACGAGCCCAGACAAAGGATTATCATTACAGACAGATAACACTGACAACGATGATCAAAGGCAGTCTAATGGTGGCCAAACAGAGGTCTGTTCAACAAATCATCGGGAAGACGACACTTTCTCAGATGTTGATGTACGGCGCCGTCACAAACAGAGAGTAAGAACACAATCACGTAACCAGCAGTTACAAGACGCCACTGAATTCACGAATACGGACGAACTTGAACGGGAATACTCGGAAAATAGTGAAGACCGAGAGAATGATAGAACAGGGCTAAAGTGCCTCCGGCAGAAAAAATCTATCAAGATATGTAGCGAGGACAATGAATACGACAGTTTTGAATCTGTTGGTGACAATGAAGAATTTTACTTAGATTGTGATTCCAAAGATCACAAAGAAGGGTTTGACGAAAGATATAGCACTGAAAATAGTTCTTTTAAAGAAAAAGAGGTGAGTTTCGGCAACGAAGAAAATGACGAACGGTTTTCTTACAATAAAGACAGAATGAACGTAAAATCTGACTTGGAATCGTCTTCAAATATTTCTGTATTGGATGGTGAACTCCATGGAAATGGCAAAGAATGCGTAAGGGAAACGTTTATAAACGATGACGATACTCAGTATTTGAGTGATACCGTGAGTTTGGAAAGAGAAGTGAAGGAAAGGTCTGACGTATCACCGAATGGAGAAACAGAAGCATTGAACGTACACGACGGTGTTAAAGAACTATCAGAGAATGAACAATCGCAAGAAATAGTTGACCTTAAAAGCCGTCTTAGTATGCTACCGCCGGAAATGGGAACGGAAGTAGCATTGAAAAAGAAGCCCCCGGTGCCACTCGCGAAAATTGAGAAAAGCAAAGCTAAAGAATTAAATCGAGAGCCATCACCCACAATCGATACAGCCGACGATTTGAAAGATCTGAAAAGTCGACTGAACAAGTTACCAGCCGAAATGGGCGTCAAACTGGACTTTAAAAAGAAGACACCACCTCCGGTCCTGGCCAAGCCGTCGGACGACCATCTAAGTGATCCCTCTTCGAATATTTTCAGTGAAGATGACCGTTCAACGCGATCTCGAAGCGGTACACGAGAACGCTCGCCTAGTGTTGACAAGGCAGAACATCTGGTCGGTTTGCAGAGCAGGTTCAGCATGTTACCGCCAGAAATGGGCGCGAAGTTGTCGTTCAAGAAAAAGCCGCTATTGGTCGGGCCAGAAAATGTGAGATCAAGTAGCGAAGACCGAGGTGATGATACCGGTTCACGGACAACTTCTGTCTGCTGCCACTCAGAGGATTTCGATCTCAAATATGACGAAAGTGAGAAAGAAACCTCGCTGGGAGTCGACGAAGCTGAACACCTGAGGGGTCTTAACAGCCGCTTCAATTTGTTACCACCGGAGATGGGTGCCAAACTGAAATTCAAAAAGAAGCCACCCGTTCCTCCACCAAAAACCACCCAGATCGAAACTTCAAAAGCGGAAACAGCTCAAAAGGAAGAACCTATGATTATCACGACTTCTACAGGTGAGAACGAAATCAGCGTTTCAGTATGCCTGGATGAACCATCAGCGGAAGTTGATGAAACTGTTGAACCGAAGGATCTGAGGAACAGGTTCGATCTTCTGACTCTAGAGACGGGGACGAAATTGAATTTTAAAAAGAAGCCGCCTGTTCTGTTGCCTAAGGAGATTCAAGCATCAAAGGAGTTGACTGAAGATAAAGAAGAAATTGATGTTAGAAGTAAGTTCAACTTAGCGCCAACTGAGCTGGGAACGAAAATCAATTACAAGAAAAAACCGCCGGTTCCATTACCGAAACCAACAAAAGATAACAAAGCTGAAAGCGCTGTGTCTGCAAATGTTGAAGAAGCCGCGTCCATTGTTGGCGAGTCCGTTAGTGATGGTGCAGAGGCGAGTGCTGATTCTGAAGAAACGTTTGTATTTACCATAGTCTCAGACGTGGATAATTCGTCGTTATCTCTAGAGGATAGCACGAAATTGGAACAGCAAGAAGGAGACGAAAATACTGAAGATAACGTTTTCGTTTTCACTCTAGGCGACGAAGGTATTATTGAAGAATCAACGTCTCTCAAACTAGAACCAGAACTGCACAAAGTGAAACCAGAAGAAGAAGCAGAACTACCTCAACAAAAAGCGGAATTTCTGAAGCAAGAAACCGAACTACCGAAACAAGAAACCGAACTACCGAAACAAGAAGCGGAACTGCCAAAACAAGAAGTGGAACTGCTGAAACAAGAAGCGGAACTGCTGAAAAAAGATGCGGAACTGCCGAAACAAGAAGCGGAACTACCGAAACAAGAAGCAGAATTGTCCAAACAGGAAGCAGAACCTGAAGAGACAAAACCCAAACCTAAATATCCTAGAAGCTACGAAGACGATGAAAGGTTAAAGGAATCTAAGCTTGATACATTCAAACGAAAGTTTGGCGTGCAGACAGTAGCCGCAAAGCCTAGTGTGGCTCCAGGGACGCGTCGACAAAGTATGCCTTGCAAGGGCGATATCGAGGAGGTGCAAGCTAAGAACGAAGAGACCGGGATGAAAATTGAAGTGATGAAAAGACGTTTAAGTTTGCTAACACCACCCACGCAGCCCAAACCAAAAGTGAAAAAGGAAGTAGATTTCCTTAGTACTCTTCGCAAAACGGCCGAAGAAAAAAAGAGAAAAGAGAGGGAAGAACTGGAGAGAAAAGAGAGAGAACTAAGAGAAGACAAAGAGAGAAGGGAGAGGGAAGAGCGTGCAAGAAAGGCAAGAGAAGAAAAGGAGAGGCGTGAAAGAGAAGAAAGAGAAGAGAAGGAGAGGCGAGAAAAGGCGGAAAGGGAGGAGAAAGAAAGAAAAGAAAGAGAAGAGATTGAAATGAGAGAGCAAGAAGCGAAACTTCAGAAGGAGATGAAAGAGCGGAGAGAGAGAGAAAAAAAGGAAAAAAAGGAAAGGGAGAGATTGAAAAAGAGCGTCAGGAAAAAGAAGAGATGGAGAGAAGAGAAAAAGAAGAAAGAAAGAAAGAAAGCGAAGAGAAGAAAGAGAGAAAAAGGAGAGAGAAGAACGAGAGAGACAAGAGAGAGAGGAGAGAGAAAGACTAAAAAGAGAGGAGGAAAGAATCAGACGGGAAAGAGAAGAGGAAGAGAGAATAAAACGAGAAGAGCAGGAGATAAAAGAGAGACAGGAGAAGGAGAGAATAGAAAGAGAAGAAAAAGAAAGAAAGGAACGCGAAGAACGAGAAGAAAGAGAGAGAAAAGAAAAGGAAAGGAAAGAGAAAGAAGAAGAAGAAAGGAAGATTCGGGAGATGATAAAAGAAAAAGAGAGGAAAGAAAAAGAAGAGAGAGAAAAAAGAGAGAAAGAGGAGCGAGAGAAAAGAGAGAGACAAGAACGAGTTGCGAAAAGAATGGAAGAAATGGAAAGAAAAGAAAGAGAAGAAAAGGAGAAGCGTAAGAATAAAGAGATCGAATGGAAAGAAAGATCTGAAAGGCTTAGGAAAGAAAAATTAGAAAGAGAAAGAAAGGAACAAGAAGAAAAGGAAAGGCTGGAAAGAGAGGAGAAAGAAAGAGAAGAAAGAGAAAAGAAAGAAAGAGAAGAGAGGTTGATCAAAAAACGAGAAGAAGAAAGAAAGGAAAGAGAGAAAGAGAGGAAAGAGAGAAGAATTGAACAAGAGGAGAGAGAGAGAATTGAACGAGAAAAGAGGGAAAAAGAAGAAAAGGAAAAGAAAGAACGTGAAGAAAAAGAGAGGATAGAAAGAGAAGAGAAAGAAAGACTAGAAAGAGAGGAGAAAGACAGATTAGAACGGGAACTGAAAAAGAAGAAAGAAAAGGATGAAAAAGAAAGAGAAGAGAAAGAAAAACTGGAAAGAGAAGAGAAAGAAAGACGGGAAAAAGAGAAAATAAGAGTAGAAAGAGAAGAGAAACAAAGGTTAGAAGAGAAAGAAAGGTTGGAGAGAGAGGAGAAAGAAAGGTTGGAGAGAGAAGAGAAAGAAAGGTTGGAGAGAGAAGAGAAAGAAAGAGTAGAACGAGAACGAGATGAGAAAAAGAAGAGAGAAAAAGAAGAAAAGGATAGAAAAGAAAGGGACGAGAAAGAAAAGTTAGAACGAGCAGAGAAAGAGCGGGAAGAAAAACTAAGGGTAGAACGAGAAGAGAAAAATAGGAAAGAAAAAGAAGAATTAGAGAGGAAGGAAAAGGGAGAGAAAGAACTGCTAACAAGAAAAGAGAAAGAGTCAAAAGAAAAAGAAAACTTAAGGGTAGAAAGAGAAGAGAAAGAAAGGCTGGAAAGAGAGAAAAAAGAACGACTAGATCAAGAACAGATCGCGAGGAACGAAAAAGAAGAAAAAGAAATAGCGGAAAAAAAAGAGAAAGAAAAGTTCGAACAAGAAGAGAAAGAGAGAACAGAAAAAGAGAAAGCAAGGATAGAACGAGAAGAAAAGGGAAGTGATGAAAGAGAGAAAGAAAGGTTAGAAAGAAAGGAAAAAGAAAGAAAAGACAGAGAAATGGCAGAAAATGTAGAAACAGAAGAGAACAAGATAGGGAAAAAAGAAGAGGAAGAGAAGTTAGAGGGAGAGGAGAAAATAAGAAAAGAAAGAGATTACGAAGTTAGGATAAAAGAAGAGAAAGTGAGAAATGTAAGAGATGCGAAAGAAGGGGTAGAAAGAACAGAGAAAGAGTTAAATGAAGTGGAAGGGAAAGAAAGAAAAGAAAAAGCAGAAAAAGAGGAAAGAGAAGCGATAGAAATAGAAGAGAAAGAAAGAAATGAGAGAAAAAAGAAATTATGCGTAGAAAATGAGGAAGAAAAGAAAGAAAGAGATGAAAAAGGAATAGAGTTAAGAGAAAGAAAAGAACAAGGTGAGAGAGAAAGGGTAGGAAAAGAATTCAGAGACTTAAAGGAAGGCAAAGAGACAGAACGTAATGACCGAGCAGAGAACAATATGATAGCAGGAGACAAAGAGATAAAAGAAAGAGAGAAAGTAGTGAGAGTGGAAAGAAAAAAGAATGTAAGTGAACGAGAAGAAGAAACAGAGAGCAAAGAATATGTGGAAGAGCGAGAAGAAATAGAAAAGAACAAAAGAGAAGAAGCAGAAAAAGGGGGGGAAGAAATAGAAATGATAGAAGGAAAAGAACAAGTTGAAAGATTAGAAAAAGTAAAGAAAAGAATGAAAGTGAGCGAAGAGGGATTGATTGTGACAGAGGAGAAAGAAGAAAGACAGGAAAGGCAGTTGGGAGAGAAAGAGAGAAGTGAAATAACAGAAAAGGAAACAGAAAATAAGTTAAGACAAATTGAGGAGGAAAAGGAAAATGAAAAACTGAAAGAAAGACAGATAAAATTCAATGAAAATAAAGACAAATCTTCGGATGAAACGTTATCTTGCCATGTAGCGAAAACCCTATATGAAGACAAGGAACATGCAACCAGGATTGCAGACGACATCAGTAATACTACTAAGGAATTAGCAGATACATTACAAACGCAAGAGATAGGTTCAACTGAAAGTAACCTTCCAATAGATAGCACCGTTAAAAAGTCCAGTAATTTCTCTATTGATGAAACTCCTCTTATAGCCTTTAAAGGCGTCCATACAGATAGTATATTAGAAATATCTCCCCAAAAAGAAAATAATATAGAATTATCCAAGGAGGCTAATGAGGATATAACAATTATTATTTCTAATAATAGCGATTTAGAAAAGTCTAAACTGTTGCAAACTATCCAAGAAACAACTAAAAATGATGTCATTGATTCTAGGGAGAACGTTGAGGTCATACCTGTTGAAAATAGCCAAGATGCTTCTTTCGATAAGATCCATACAGAAGGACCTGCTAGTACTACGGTCTTTTCTGAAGTAGTAAATAAATTGGCTGAAACGAAACTCTTAGAGAATGAAAGCCGAACAAAATCATCGGATGTTGAGGTTAGATTTAAGAATGATAGTGAAGAATTGAATAATTGCTCTCTTGTATCTCAGTCAGAGTCCAATCGGAAAAAAGTAAATTTAAGTGATGAGGATAGAGAAATAAATGTAACTGAAAAGAAAGCTCAGGCGTTTGACAGAATTAAGAAACAGAAACCAGCAAAAGTCAAATATGCTTCAGAACAATTCAAAGATGATGTAGATGAAAAACTCTTTGGTCACCCTCCAAGCGCTGTCTCTGTTTCCACTCCGACTTGCCCTGGTGACCACGGAACAATGAATACAGAATTACAACCATCTCGGGATAAATTTAAAGTTGGAATCAAAGAAACGAGCGAAAGTAGCTTCGACAAAACACTAACTCAGTCTCCTATGAGCAAGTCTCTTGAGATTAAACATTCAGATAGTAGGTTGGGGCCTATCATAACTAGATCGCTCGAGGAAGGTTACGGTTATCAGAAGCAGCTAAGTACAAAGGGCACTGTAGAAGACTGGCTTGGCTGTACCCCTTATCGTGCTAAAAGCCCCTCGGTCGAGAGCCGGCTGAAGAGCAGCTCCGTCGGCTCTCGACACAGTATCAATACGGAGGACATGCTGGAAGATGAGTCTTTACAGTCTTTCCCCAGTAGTGTCATCGAAGGACAGTTCGATGACGTCTCCTCCGGATCAGGAACGAGCTCTCGTGACACTTCGCCCGAAACTGATCATCTTGACGAAGCTTCGGAAGGATCTCAAGAGAGCACGTTCGGCTCTGGTCAGTTCGACGACGCTGACACAGACACGCGAGTGAATATTCCGTGTCCCAAAAAGAGCAGGCAAACATACAAAGGTGACGCCGTTTTATCCGAGAGTTCGCCTACAACGAGTGAGAAACTAAGTAAGCAATCACCTTTCAGTGAAAATCTCTCGGAAACTGCATCGAAATCCTACGAGTGTAAAGACAAAGGTAGGGACTATTCAGAAGGTAAAAGTTCGCAGACTCACTACAGTGATTCGAAGGAAACGTTGCAAATAGAACCAGAAGATAAAACGCCGGAAGTTACAATCACTGCTGAAGAAGATCTTCGTGATACGAACGAAAAGATTTCACTCCAAAAAGCAGATGGCAGTCAGCGAGTAGAAGTCGCCAAGGAAAAGTTTTACGATCCACGGAGAGAATCAGTTTTGAGTGACACTATTGACGACGAATTTTTTGATGTTATTACAGAGTCTCTAGTTAAAAACAAGTCTATGACTGATTTAACCGTGTCTCCAGAAGATGAGGATAATCTAAAACTATCGGTTGCAGAAAGCATGAACGGCACGGAATTAGAAACAATAGAAAACATGCCTTCTCTACAAGAACAATGCAATTTTATAGAAGTTGATCCATTCAAAGATGTGGTGTGTGAAGAATTATGGAATCAAAAATTTGGTTTGGTGTCAAAAGAAATGTTGTTTTCGGAAGAAATGCTGACTGACGAAAAATTCGATTCAGCGAATGAACTCACAAACAATAGCGATGACTGCTGCGTCTCAGAAGTTGAACTACCAAAATATTTTGCTTCTGAAGAAATCTGGGATCAGAAATTCGGGTTAATATCACGAAATAAGCTGTATTCAACAGAAATGCTTGATGACACCAAATTCATCTCTTCAGATGAATTCACTGTTACTGAAGACGTCTGCAATTCTACGGAAATAGAAGTCCCGAAATATTTTATCTCCGAAGAAATTTGGAATGATAAGTTTGGGCTGATATCAAGAAAGATGTTAACATTTTCAGCAGGCATTTCGGATGAAGACGGACTTGATTATCTCAAGGATGTTAATGTTTCTGAAGACGTGTGCAATTTTATCGAAATCGAACTACCTGAATATTTCGTGTCCGCAGGATCATGCAAAATAAGTGAACTAGATTTGCTATTTACAGTAGAAGCATCACAAACCATAGACCATCAATCGACAGAGAAATACGAGATTCCTGGAGAAAAATGCGATTTCACAACCGTTGAGCTATCTAAGTATTTTATGCCAGTTAACATTTGGGATAGTATTTTATCGCGAAAATGTCTGATGTTTGTCACAGAAATTTGGGATCATTACGAAGCAGAATCAGCTGAGATTTTTGAATCACCACAAAAAAGTTGCATTTCTTTCGAAATTGAATTGCGGACAGTAATTGCTGAAATTGCCGATGAAATTGAAGTAAAATTCCGAGAGGAAACGCCCGAAGAGCGGGCAGAAAGAGAAAGAGTAGAGAAAGAGAGGGAAGAAAGAGAGATTCGGGAGAATGAGGAGCGACAAGAGAGGGAGTTGAAAGAAAGGAAAGAGAGGGAAAGGATAGAGAGAGAAGAAAGAATCGAAAGAGAGAGACAAGAACGGGAAGAAATGGAAAAGAGAAAATTAGAAGAGAAACGAATGAGGAGGAGAGAGGAAAGGCAGAGACAAGAGAAAGAAGAAAAGGAGAAACTGGAGAGAGATGAAAGAGAGAAAAAGGAACGGGAGGAAAGATTAATCAAAGAAGCAAAAGAGAATGAAAGGAAAGAACGGCAAAGAAGGAAGGGAAGAAAAGGAGAGAAAAATGAGAGAAGAAATAGAGAGAAAAGAGAGAAAGGAATTTGAGAGATTAGAAAGAGAGGAACGGCGACGAAGAGAATTATTGGAAATAGAAAGAAGGGCAAGGAAAGAAAGAGAGAGAAAAGAAATAGAGAGGAAAGAAAGAGAAGAAAAAGAGAGATTAGAGAGAGAGCGAAAAGAAAAGGAAGAAAAGGAGAAATTAGAGAGAGAGCGAAAAGAAAAGGAAGAAAAAGAGAGATTAGAGAGAGAGCGAAAAGAAAAGGAAGAAAAAGAGAAATTAGAGAGAGAACGAAAAGAAAAGGAAGAAAAAGAGAGATTAGAGAGAGAGCGAAAAGAAGAGGAAGAAAAAGAGAGAGTAGAGAGAGAGCGAAAAGAAACAGAAGAAAAAGAGAGATTAGAAAGAGAGGAAAAAGATAGGAAAGAAAAGGAAGAAAGAGAGAAGAAAGAAAGAGAAGAACGAGAGAGGGTTGAACGAGAAGAAAAGAAGAAAGAAAGAGAAAAAATAGAAAGGGAGAGAATGGAAAAAGAAAAGCAGGAAAGGTTAGAAAAGGAAAGAATTGAAACAGAAAGAAGAGAAAAAGAAGAAAGAGAGAAAAAAGAAAGAGAAGAAATAGAAAGAATAGAAAGAATAGAAAATGAAAAACAAAAGGAGAAAGAGAAAAAGGAACGAAATAAGAAAGAAAAGGAACAAGCGGAGAAAAAGATGAAAGAAGAAAAGGAAAGAATGGAAAGGGAAGAAAAAGAGGAGAAAAAGAGAACAGAAAGAAATATGAAAGAAATAGAAGAAAAGGAGAACGTTGAGAGAAAAGAAAAAGAAAGAATAGAAAGGGAAGAGAGAGCTGGGAAAGAAAGCGAGGAAAGAAAGAGGAAAGAAGAAGAAATTGAGAAAAGAGAAAGAGAAGAACGAGAAAATAGAAAACGTGAAGAGAGTGAAGAGAAAGAAAGGGAAGAATTTGAGAAAAAGAAAAGAGAAAAAATAGAAAAGAAAAATAGAATTGAGGAAGAAGAAAGTGCAGAAAGAAAGACAAAAGAGAAGGTAGAAATAGAGAAAAACAAGAAAGAGGAACGAAAAACAGAAGAGGAAAAGAAGTCTTCACAAGACAAGAAAGAGAGAGAAGAAATAATTTTACGAGAAGAGATAGAAAGAAAAGAAGAAAGAATGGGAAAAGAAAAAGAAGGAAAAGCGATAAGAGAAAGAGAAGAGATGCAAAAGGAAAGTGGTGAGAAAATGAGTAAAGGTATTGTAGAGATGGAAAGTGAGATGCAACGAATGGAAAGAGAAAGGAAAGAAAGAGAAGAAAGAAAGGTGAGACTGAAAGAAAAAGAGAGAAAAGAAAGAGAAGAGAAGGAGAGAAAGGGACAGGAAGAAAACGAGAGGAATGAGAAAGATACAGATAAGATGACAAAAGAAATCGAAAAACAAGATGTCAGCAAAGAAATGCAAGAAAGACGAGATGTTGAGTTGCGAGAGAATGAGACGAGTGAGCAATCTAAATCAAACGAAAGAACGAATGATGTGAGTGAGAATGAAGATACTTGGGAACAGAAACGAAAGAAAAGAGCTCTCGATTTTCTTCACGCCTTCAAAAGTGATGACGCTCATACCCTCCCTGATACCAATGAAGAGCACGTAATACATTCCGCTGGTGCAGACGACATAGAAAACGACAATAAGCTGCACTCGGATGGTGACCACAATAAACATTCCAATAAATCTGAGCCGAAAGGGGGCACCGGATATTCACGTTATTTGCCGAGGAGACGCTCTTACTTGTACGTCATCGACGAAACCAATGAGTCTACGAGCTCAGGATCAGAAGAAGAGGTTCGTGGATCAAGCCAAACGGAGGGCAGTTACGAGGTTAGTACTCAAAAAAGAGACCATTAAAAGTCTATTAAACATATATATCACAACGCCCTTTGTACATATGATTTTATATATATATATATATATATATATATATATATCCGAGTGAATAAAGAACGAATAAATTTTTTTACAACGTCCAAAACATTAATTTAAAACAGTGCTCGATATATAATATATAGAGCTGTGAATATTTATTATAAATTATATTTTAGATCATGTACAGAATTTTTTTTATATATCCACTACAATTGTACATTTGTTTCGACATTAAAACTACAATGTCTCATCAGGCGGTGTGGATAGGAATGGAAAGCCTCTTTTCTTATATTTGGTCAGTTGTGTGTGGGATTAAATTTAATGTTAAAAATCTAAGATAATAGGTAAATAGGTAATAGGTGTGTAATAAGTCGAATTTTATGTAGGAGGAAAGATTAAATGTTTGTATTTAAGGTAATAGGTGTGTTTGTATTTCAGGTAATAGATGAAGTTTAGTGTGTGTATTAGGGACAGTTTTTATAATTAATCTAATTATGTATATTAAGCCTTACTTTAGAATTTAGTAATTCGATTTTTTCTATAGAATTTTTTATCTTTTTAAAAATTTAAAAAAAAACTTTAGGTCACAGTTTGTGGTGTATGTAGGAGTGTTGTTAGTACAGTGAAGGTGTATCATTTCTAGGGGGTCCTAGCTCTGGCTTTTGTATTATGATTTTCCTGTTTCTATTTTTGGAAAATCATATACTATAACCCTCCTTTTAATCAATCATATGGTATAACCCTCCTTTTAATCAATCAGTTAACTTCAAGCTGGGACATAAATTTCTTAAACTAATAGATAAGCATTTTCCTAAAAATAACCCTCTAAGCAAAATCTTCAATAAAAATACAATAAAACTAAGCTATAGCTGCTCCAATAATCTAGAAAAAATAATTAAAGTACATAACAGTAAAATATTAAAAGCACACAACAAAAATAACTCCAAAACTAAAAGATCTCGGTCTGGCACAAATCCTAAACTCTGACTCATTGACAAAATATCAGATTTTTTTTTTTTTTTTTGGAAGGATTTCTTAGACAAATATAGAAATTGCACTTTTCAAGATGTGCTTGAAAAAATTCAAGGATTCTAAAATGATTTATGTGTGTGTGTTTTTAACCTTACATTAGTCCACTAATTCGGATGCGAAGTACAAGTAGTAATGGTCCACGAGACTAGCTTAGTAACTAGTGTGTCATCCATTTGCATATAAAACCTCAAAATTTAAAATGCTGAATTTCAAAACAAGCAGGCCCTCCCCCAACATGGAAAACTGAAGCAACATTTCCTAAGACTGCCTTGCGCTAGTCGAATATTAGTAAATATCCATTGGGTTAGTGTTTCCGTTTAAACATTTTACTCTTAACAAGGCGTTTTCTTCAAAATCAGAAAAGTCTGTCATTTGCTATGAGCAGTAAACGTCATTAGTTTTAATCCTTGCGATAATCTTCCATGGTAAGGTAAGTAGATTCTTTCTTGACGCTGCTCGTCACTCTGTCATAAAACCATTGATTAAACTCTGACATGCCAATATTCTTCTGGAATATTTGCTAATACACCACATGCAAAAGTTTTGGATGAGTGAACACATGATTATGTTTTTCGTGCGGTTAAAAATCTTCGTACTTATACATTCCGTAATGACCGACTATTAACAAAAGTACATTTCTGTAGTACAATAATTTACAGCTAGCAGTATAGCCCGGCGTTGCTCGGGTGTAATGAAAGCTTTAAAACTAATCCATGGTCCCGGAGACTTAAGCTAAAGAATATTTGTGTGAAGTTTGGTGAGAATCCGATAAAAATAGTGGATTTGTATAAAGGACACACAGACAGATAAACAGACACACACACAAACATCTTGCCTTTTATATATATATATATATATATATATATATATATATATATATATATATATTATGGATTTTCTGCACTATTGTAAGAACTGCAACCTTGAAACTTCTGAATATCGTTTCTTATGTCTTTGTCTATGAGTGTATCAAATTTGATTAAAATCGGATCACTCCTTCTATAACCCGATTTTTTTATAATTGATTTTCGATATTTATCGAGGGTACCGTGATACAAAACCTAGCTAAGAACACTCGCAAATGCTTATAGTACAACTGTGTAAATTTTCAAGAAAATCGGTTCAGCCGTTTCGAAATCTATAGGTAACGTACACACACACATATACACGCGCACACATACATACACACACACAGACAAAGTTCCATTTATAAATAAGTTTAGATATATTTCTATAGTAAAACGATAAGCAATGCTTTCACATTGAACATTAATTTCTGACCAATATTTGTATTGTAAAAATTTACAAAATCTCTCTCAAAGACTGATGAGAAAACTGGGGAACTAATGAGTACATTAATTCTCGACTACTGAGAATACATTTTTTCATAAACTTGCTCAAACAAATTTTTAGTCGGGAAATGAAAATCCGGTGTTCAACCGTCAGAAAAAGTTCTTTTGTTAATTCAGAAAAGAATTAAATCGAACTCGGGAATTGAATGAGTAACAATAAAGTCATTGGGTGTAATTTAGAAAAGTCAGAATGTTAACTCTGTCTACTGTCATTGTTTCATGATCTACTTACATCGGATTATATAAACAGATAATATATATAATTACTAATGCTAATGGATTTTTAGCAGACATTATTTCTTAAAATTATAAATTTATATATAGTGGACACACGTGTTTAAATAGACATCACTGCTTTTAAACAATGAAATTGACACCTGTCTGTCTAGGAAATCGAATGATTTTTGTTCAGTACATGCATAAGATTTTTCAGCAGTAAGTTGTCATTACTTTCTGCGGTAGACTGCATGCCAACCAAGGCTATAGAACCCAACCTGTCCTGCTATTTAACACATAGATGGAGGGAGAAGAGACGAATTCGTACCTTTCCCAAGGGTATTTGCGCGTAAGTGAATGGAACGAATTCAACTGGAATTCGAACTCGGCTCTCCGATTTCTCTTTCCCAATTGATATCCACTGCACCACAACACACATCCTATGCCAAAATTACTAATCTGAATACTGGTTTCCACGTTAACGTTATAAACTATACTTGGTTTGTTTATACTTTGAAAATTATCCTTGATCTCGAATCTTTAGATAACACTGAAGCCAAAATATCTTTTTCTGTCAATCTCCGACTGTTGAGAACCTTGACGCTTGGTAAATGTCAAAGTACACAATTTACGTTATTTAAAACATTATTTAGACTATTATCATCTTTTCTGTTTTCATCACAAAGTTTCGACCGTTATAGCATTTTGTCTTCATCAGATATATGTTGCGTGAAGTAGTCTTTAGAATTATTTTGTTTAACTTTCTCTTTCTCACTTTAACAGTTTAACAAGGGCACAGAAGTTCTAAAGATTCATGCTAACTAGGGATCTTTCAGACAAGATTAGAAAAAGCAATCTATTCTTATAATGTAACTGATCGGCCTGAGTACTTAGTGGGTATCTTATTTATTCCTTTTGTAGTGAAGGGTAATTGTATACCGTTGCAGGTTAACGAAATTTGGCCTTGTGGAAGATAGCCCACTATAATTCATAAAATGATTATAAAATCAAGAAAGGCAATTTGAGTATAAAATAACATTTATATATACACATTTCAATTAATGTTTTACAAATAAAGCAATACTTGAAATAAAGGTCCAACGGAAGTTAGAATATTCATGAAAAATATAATGCTGAAAAAGATAAAAGGCTTAGGAAAGAGATGAATGTTCATTTTGAAGTTGCCACTTCTAAGATCAGTCAGTCAGTAAGTTGGTTTGTGTGGAATGTCTTTGAAGAGGTCACTCCTGAGGTCAGTAAGTACTTTTGAGACATGGAGAAGGAGAGAGGCCAGCATAGTAGCCGCTCGACTTAAGTCAAGGGGAGGCACTGATAACTCTAGCCTGTCGGTCCTTCTGTCTGATGATGCTTTTTGTCTCCGCTTTTTATATCCGCTTTTTGGATCAAAAGCTCGTTTTGAATTTCACGCTTGTATTTGATTCTGGGCTTCCCATTGGCTGGTAAATAAAGTTCGCGTAGGCTCGCGAAATGGAAATTTGATATTTGATTAATTTTTATTTTTCAACCAGAACATCTGCGCGAATCCACCTGCGCGGAGATGATTTTTATTCATTCGCTTTCGGGATGTTATAGAGCAAACTTCTGGCCTCGCTTTTGCTCGGTTGGTATCACGACATACTGATCCTTAATATGGTTTTAAAACTTAATGTCGTTTTTTATAACACGACTAATGTGTTCGTTCAATCATGCATCTTTTTTCATTTTGTAGATTTTCTATGTTACTTCCTTATCAACTTGTAATATAGCAACCTTCCATAGCAAAGCTGTTTGCTTTTCTTTTTGCTAAATATGATTTCATCGTGTTCAAAACAACAAAAAGACAAATGCTAGCTCGAAAAAAAATGTGTGGTCCAATGAAACTTTCCAAAATTTAGAAAAACATGCTCTCGAGATGCGAGGTGCGACACCTAGTATATTCCGAAGCAATTTCTATTGAATTATGTTTAAATTAATTATGAAAAAACAAACAAATGGGTCAGTTAAAATTCGGTTTAATAAAATAGAAAATGATTCAACCGATGAAATTTAAGGCGACTATTAAAAATTAGTCAGCAATACAGCGTTGAATGAAGTCAGGTATAAACGACGATGACAAAAATTTCAAATCAGAAACCTGACATGACGGCCTCGGTACTCGTAAGATTCAATCTCGTATCCTGTCCAAGTCTATTTCTCATCTGACTTCTTTCAATTTAGGCTAACAACTGCAGAATAGATCTACTGAAGAATGTTGTTATAAAAAGCAATGAAAATTAAATATTTATAAAATTTTCAAATAAGTTGTGTTATATTTACATATGCGTCTGTGTGCTTCTATTACGTTAAAATATTTTCAATTGATATTTACAGGAAAGCTCCTTACAGAACGAAGCTACCATACAAAATAGAAGCATTCCCCAACCGATAGAAACGACCCTAGTAAGTAAAATTAATTTCGTTTTTATGTTCAAATTAAAATTCAGATTGTAAGCTAGAGTTTTGTAAAAAAAAAAAAAATTGTATCCGGTTAACCGATAACACCTGATCCTTAATTGGAACACGTTCACTCTTTCTAAAATTAATATTACTAAATCATCTATGAGCTTTCATAATTATCACAAGGGTTTTATTTATGTACAATGATTCAGGATATCACAGGTCTTCATAAAGAGATCTCAAAAATATTGCCAAAGCTCCGATAACTGTGGGAATATATGTCTCATATTATACATATAACAGCCATATTCTAATATTCTGGGCACTGACAATAATGTATTTAAAATCATTTACAGATTTTTTTATAGTAAATCATTAACAATGCATTTAAATTATGCTTATAACAGTAATATTCTGTCAGCAATGTTTTCTTTCTTTCCTGATCCTGACAATGAGGCATTTCTATATTGAATACATTTCCGTTATAAATCGATTACGTTATATATAACTAGCAGCATAGACCGGCGTTGCTCGGGTGTAATGAAAGCTTTAAAACTAATCCATGGTCCTGGACTTAGCATAAAGAATATTTGTGTGAAGTTTGGTGAGAATCAGATAAAAATTGTGGATTTGTATAAAGGACATACAGACAGATAAACAGACACACACACGAACATCTTGCCTTTTATATATATATATAT
>JBBBDQ010030417.1:0-11402 GCA_037127315.1 Ascarosepion bandense
ACCAGACGATTCGACTTCCGCTCCCATTCTGTCTTGACATTCCATTTTATTGAACTCTTTGTTACTTGTAATTTTCCGTACAATAAAATCTGGTATTTGTTTACCCTTTACGTGTTGCGTAACTTTTTCCACTTGGAATTTACCTTGTTATTTATACCGTATCCGTGAGATAATAAAAGATAATACACAATATGAGTAGCAAAAGATGACACAGTCGAGAAAATTGGCCAATATACGAGAGAGAAATCGAAGAGGGGCAACAGAGATCAGAGATAAACGATAGAGCCAGCCAATAAGGCGGAGAGAGAGAGCGACCAGAGGACAATCCAGCCAGTCAATTGCATTCATATGCGTGTGTGATATCTCTCTGATCATTCCTCTACTCCACACCAGATCACCAAAGAAAAAGAATAAAAATATAATTTTATATGTTTATATATCTGTAACACTTATTAATTTATTTTTAATGCCGTTCATTCCCTGAGAATTATAAATTTCATTTGTCCCCTCCTGAACTAAACGTACATCCTCTGCCCCTAACAAAATTTACCCTTTAATATTAATTTAACTTTCATGATTTTAGTTTCCAATTTCATATATGAATTTCAATCTAAACCAAATTAAACTATACATTTAATAAATTAAATAATGGTACCTTGATTTATAATTTATAACAAACATGAACAACGCGAAAAACAAAAGTAAAAATTCAAATCTAGAAACAGTCATTATAACCTTATTTGTATTTGAGATAGAAATAATTTGTCATAAGGATTAGAACGAAGTACATCTATATTCTTTAAAGTTTTATTGAAATTTTATTTAAGTTTCTACATTTACTCCGTCATTAGCAATAAAAAGAGTATTACAATTTTGCAGTTCATATTTTTATACTTATCTAAAAATTGTTGCAAATTTTATGGTAAAGAATTATTCAATAACTATACTTAAAAGTAGGTACATTAAATTTCATAACATTTTTACAGACTATTTCTATTACAAAAAAAAATAAAGTATATATTGTTTATCAATATACTATTTTTTTTACCTAAAATCCTGGTAATAAAAAAGTACTAAAATCGAACATCCCTATCCAAATATTTTTGGTACTGAAAGTAAACCAATAAAACTCCCACAATGAAATTAAACATTTAAATAATAAAAAAACAAGAATATGTAAGTCTTTAAATGATCCATGCCCCGTGTGTCTATAAGAAAAGCTAAAGATTATTAAATTTTTTTTTTTTTTACAAGAATAAGTACGCAGTGAATCATTTTTTAAAAAAAGTACAATAATGTAAACATTCACTGTCAGAGGCTTTTGGACAACTTTTATAGCAAATAAAAATACATAAAGTAATCACGATGTGTCTGTACTTTCTGTTACTGATAATATCATGAACACAGTATTTTATAAATAAGGAATTTTTTTATTCAAATATGAAATACAAAGAAACTGTTATTTACCTTATTTTCACTGAACTCACAGTTCTTGTCTTTATCATAACCTTTCTGGTAATTTCAAATTGAACCTGTTATACAATTTATAATTTTTTCTCGTTCCGTTGAACATATCTCGGGATATCTCGTTGAGTTCTGATCAGTGCAGTACTGGAACTTAGTGGAAAGGAGGTGGGTAATAAGTGAGCAGTACTAAATAAGAACCAAACAATATAATTCTAGATATGGGCAGTGGAACGAGAACATTCTACCCGTAGATTAAATAAAAGTTTCAGTTTGAAATTCCATAAAGGCTACTCGTAAGGGTAAGCACCTGGCATAACGACAAAAATGTCATAATAGTAACAAGCACAATCTAAACTTATTTATAAATGGAACTTTGTCTGTGTGTGTGTGTGTGTGTGTCTGCGTGTGTGTATCCGTTACCTATAGACTCCGAAATGGCTGAACCGATTTTCTTGGAAATTTACACAGTTGTACTATAAGCCACTGCGAGTGTTCTTAGCTAGATTTTGTGTCGAGGTACACCCGATAAATATTGAAAATCGATAATCGAAAAAATATAGAAGGAGTGCTCCGATTTTAATCAAATTTGATACACTCATAGACAAAAACATAAGAAACGATATTCAGAAGATTCAAGGTTGAAGTTCTTACAATAGTGCAGAAAATCGATAAAATATATATATATATATATATATATATATATATATATATATATATATATATATAAGTTTCCATTGCACCCGAGTAACGCCGGGCTATACTGCTAGTTATAAATAATAGAAATAATAATAAGTCCTCATTTTGGAAATTCAGAAAGAAAGAAAGAAGGAAGGCAAAGAAAGTCTAACACTAACAAAGTCCATCGAATGCAAGAGAATCAGAAAGAGTATTTTTACTTTTGCTGTAACGGAAGACACGGCACATAAACTAGAAAAGACATAATGCCTTTTATAAGAATATAGTAACTATGGTCTGCAAACTGGAGGAGAGAGTTAACGATAATATTCTGACTTTATCCGAGGTCATTCCTTCCACTCTCTCTCTCTGTTTTTTCATCTGTAAATTTACTTTTTTTTATTATTTCTATTATTTATACATCCTCGCGCTTGTGCTTGTTACTATTATAACATTTTTGTCAGTATGCCAGGTGCTTACCTTTACGTGTAGCCTTCAGGGAATTTCGAAAACCCTTTATTTAATAATTTTGTACGATCTAGGATGTTGAAATTATTTTCTTTCTTCAACGCAGATGATTTAAAATGAGGATACCTTATCTCATTGCCATTGATCCTTTCCCTCCTATTTTACATCCGAATAAAGAGAGGCCTATCAACTGTAGAACATAGAGCTCAGTTATGTTTTCTTACTACTAATATCACAGAAAAGACTGTCGATCGTTTTGCAAGCTATTTATATTATTCAAACTAATGTAGTTTTCTACATTTGTTCTTGGAAAGTAAAAAAGTGCACATCCGTATAGCAAGTTTAATTCTATTAAGAGATTCTTTCTAATGATGTCGACTTAGGCAGGCAATATTTTGCTGTAAATACATATCAGTTTAAATTTGAACTAGCCTTTCCGTAAGGTTTTTCTTAGAGACTCTCAGGCAGTGGTTTTGTAAAATTTTTCATTCTGGGTCTCATTTTCGGAATGAAAATTTGCTTGCACCTTCCAAAATTTTACATGATAAAAAGTAAATTTAAAGATAAAAAACACAGATAGATAGATAGATAGATAGATAGATAGAGAGAGAGAGAGAGAGAGAGAGAGAGAGAGGAGAGAGAGAGAGAGAGAGAGAGAGGGGAGACAGTCAGACAGACATAGAGACACAGAGACAGAGAGAGAGAGACAGAGAGAGCCAGAGAAGGGGGTAAATGACCTCGGATAAAGTCAGAGCATTATCATTGATAACTCTCACCTCCAGTTTGCGGACCCTAGTTACTATATTCTTAATACTTTATATAATGCAAAAATATCCCAAATATAAAATCGGTCAGTAATTATTTATAATTCTGTATACAGGAATTCATGCGTGCAATTACAAGGAATCCCTAATAATATTTCAATTTTGAAATCGCATTTATTTTTGGCAAATACATTTTTGGAAATACTTTCTAAATCTTCCGCCTCACTTGATATCCTGTTCCACTATGAGGCACGTCGCACCGTTTGGATTCCCACTGTTCTAAGGCATACATATTTCATCTGTATATAGTCTTCATTGTTAGTGTGTATTTTCTAAAATTCACCCGCTTTGGTTGTTTTGTTTGTTTACTAGCGTTTCTGGGGTCCGTTTCCTTCTCGATGTAATGGAAAGCGTTGTTAAGGAATTCCTTTTCCGCCCTAGACTTGGAATCTTCATTTTTTTCTTTTACATATTCACTTATTCTGCTTTCGGATAGAAGCAATTGCTTTTTCTGTGTCAACACGAAATGAAACTACTGGTAAAAGCGTCGAAAAAGACGATTTCAGCACAAGGTATAAATACCTGCTCACAAAAGACCCAAAGATAGATATTTATGACAAAGTCTACGGTTAGATATTCAGTCAGAAACTTCTCTCATTACAATAGCCTCTTTACTTATTCTTAGACCAATTAAATAACAATACGTCTGTATCTTGGAAAGTGAACAACCGCGCAATTCAGAATACTTCACGCACATGTATAATCGCGTATATTCACAACGATATAGATATAAATGAACTAAGTCAGATATGAAATAGACAAAAACAACAACAAAAAAGATAGATGGATCGATATGAAGAGATGGGACAGAGTAAAAGACAGACAAATAAATATTAACAGACATTGTCATGGCGTGCGTCTCTACACAATGTCTCTACACAATAGGCTCCCTACACATTTCTACCGGAGAAATCGTTAAAAATTCTGATCTTTCTACCGCCCCCAAAAAGGTTTTAACTTCTTCTGATATGCTCGATCATTAAAAGTATTCAGACTGAAAATGAAGTATTGTGACCATATTTAGACTAGAGTGCCCGATCCTGACTTTCCAACATTGATAGCGTTCAAATGCGTCTATCCTAAAATCCCTCTCCCACAGATGCAATTTAGCAAAACTATCGCAACTTTATCGTTATTTTCCTCTTTACTTTCTATTTCTTTCGTATCTTTCCTTTTCCTCTTTCTTTTCCTTTTCTTGATTTCTCATCTCATTCTTTCATCTTTTCTACCTTATTTCTTCTACGCCTTTTTAACATCTTTTTACCTCGCACAAATAAACTTCCAAGAATAAACGGAAGTGTTTTTTAAAACTTATTTTTTAAAATAAAACGTTTATTACCATCATTATTAAATACCTGATGAGACATTGTTCTTCCAATGTCAACACAAAATTTTGTAGTAGTTTGTAGTTTGCACATGTTCGATAATTAATAATAAATATTCATTGTTCTGTTTTAATATTGAGGACTGTTTTAAATTAATGTTTTAAACGTTGCAATTATTTTCTACGTCCTTATTCATTTATATATATATATATATAAACTTATTTATAAATGGAACTTTGTGTGTGTGTGTCTGTGTGTGTGTCTGTTACCTATAGACTCCGAAAAGGCTGAACCGATTTTCTTGAACATTTACACAGTTGTACTATAAGTGTCTGCGAGTGTTCTTAGCTAGGTTTTGTGTCGAGATATCCCCGATAAATATCGAAAATCAATAATCGAAAAAATCCGGTTATAGAAGGAGTGGTCCGATTTTAATCAAATTTAACACACTCATAGAAAAAGACATAAGAAACGATATTCAGAAGTTTCAAGTTTGCAGTTCTTACAATAGTGCAGAAAATCGATAATATATATATATATATATATAAAAGGCAAGATGTTTGTCTGTGTGTCTGTTTATCTGCCTGTATGTCTGTATTTTTTTCAGAATTTTATTTTAGTTTTTGCTTCTGGTTTGGCTCTAAGTAGGTATAATTGTAATTCTTAGTCTCAGCCATTTACTCATAGGACTTATTTAGCCTTCAAAATTTAGTTTACGACAAAAAAAACTTATTTGATATCGATACAAGGAAATCAAAATTTGACTTACATCTATTCATTTTTCTTTCAGTCTACCGATTCGCTTTAACTGGAAACAGCTATTGCTTTTTAGTCTTTCGTGCTAACGTCCAAAGAATCTGAGCTCCAGGACCATGGATTAGTTTTAAAGCTTTCATTACACCCGAGAAACGCCGGGCTATACTGCTAGTATATATATAAACACCTAAATAGCATCAATTTATCAAACAAAAATGGGAACTGATCGCCCCATACAAATATAGAAAAAATACGTGCTCAAATATATACACCCGGATCTATTTTTGAGAGATCTAAAAAACCAGATTAACTTAGGTCCACCTTTTCATTTATTTATTTATTACTTATATTTTACCTTATTTTTTACCCTATTTTTACCTTATCTTTTTTATCTTATTTTTAACTTTATTTTTCTTTATTTGTTTATTTTATTATTATTGTATTTATATGCTTATGTTATCTATTTTTTGGGCCTTGTGTGCAATATTGCCCAGGAGTGTACTTACACTGAACAAATATTGTTTGATGAAAAAATGCACGCTGACAAAATATACATATAAAAAAATATATTGTTATGAAAAGTCAAAGAATGCGGACGCCGTATGACAGGCAAAATTGTATTAAGACAGCTGTTCTCAAAAGTCAGAATATATTAAAAAAAACACGAGTTTATTTAGATTTGAATAGATATATAGATTTTAGTAAATGAAGAATACATAGCTTTGCATTAAAGAAATATTGGGTATTTTGATAAACAGCGTAATCAAGGTCAGAGAAAATAAATCATTAAAAAATATTATAATGGAACATTCTATCATCCCCGACAGTTGACTCGCCGAAGAGATTAAGAAGTACCGAAGTAAGGAAGTACCAGACGATTCGACTTCCGCTCCCATTCTGTCTTGACATTCCATTTTATTGAACTCTTTGTTACTTGTAATTTTCCGTACAATAAAATCTGGTATTTGTTTACCCTTTACGTGTTGCGTAACTTTTTCCACTTGGAATTTACCTTGTTATTTATACCGTATCCGTGAGATAATAAAAGATAATACACAATATGAGTAGCAAAAGATGACACAGTCGAGAAAATTGGCCAATATACGAGAGAGAAATCGAAGAGGGGCAACAGAGATCAGAGATAAACGATAGAGCCAGCCAATAAGGCGGAGAGAGAGAGCGACCAGAGGACAATCCAGCCAGTCAATTGCATTCATATGCGTGTGTGATATCTCTCTGATCATTCCTCTACTCCACACCAGATCACCAAAGAAAAAGAATAAAAATATAATTTTATATGTTTATATATCTGTAACACTTATTAATTTATTTTTAATGCCGTTCATTCCCTGAGAATTATAAATTTCATTTGTCCCCTCCTGAACTAAACGTACATCCTCTGCCCCTAACAAAATTTACCCTTTAATATTAATTTAACTTTCATGATTTTAGTTTCCAATTTCATATATGAATTTCAATCTAAACCAAATTAAACTATACATTTAATAAATTAAATAATGGTACCTTGATTTATAATTTATAACAAACATGAACAACGCGAAAAACAAAAGTAAAAATTCAAATCTAGAAACAGTCATTATAACCTTATTTGTATTTGAGATAGAAATAATTTGTCATAAGGATTAGAACGAAGTACATCTATATTCTTTAAAGTTTTATTGAAATTTTATTTAAGTTTCTACATTTACTCCGTCATTAGCAATAAAAAGAGTATTACAATTTTGCAGTTCATATTTTTATACTTATCTAAAAATTGTTGCAAATTTTATGGTAAAGAATTATTCAATAACTATACTTAAAAGTAGGTACATTAAATTTCATAACATTTTTACAGACTATTTCTATTACAAAAAAAAATAAAGTATATATTGTTTATCAATATACTATTTTTTTTACCTAAAATCCTGGTAATAAAAAAGTACTAAAATCGAACATCCCTATCCAAATATTTTTGGTACTGAAAGTAAACCAATAAAACTCCCACAATGAAATTAAACATTTAAATAATAAAAAAACAAGAATATGTAAGTCTTTAAATGATCCATGCCCCGTGTGTCTATAAGAAAAGCTAAAGATTATTAAATTTATTAAAAATAAGAATCTCTTAAATAAACGTAAAGAAATAACTGTCTTATGTAAACATTGCGAAATCTTCACCTTAGAATATAGTTGATAATTATTTATATAAGCCTATTGATTAACTTGTATATAACCATTATTTATTTTGTATTATGATATAAATAATATTAAGTTAATGGGTTTTAGGATAGTTAAGAATGAATTGATAAAAACGTACTCTGAGCAAATAAAATGTATATAAATATATTTTAATCATACCAAATGCCCCTTTAAAACTGGTTTAAAATAATTCTTTTTGTTTGTTTTTTAAAAGTGCAGCTAGACAAAAAACATTAAGACTATTTCTTCGTTACTAAAATGTATACCTCTTGAAAAAAATGATAGTTTCCTCATATTTATCTTTTTATTATTATTACTATTATTATTATTATTATTGTATTATTATTAAAAAAATGAAGGTCCTTTTTCTTTTTTAATAGGATTTTTATTATTATTATTATTATTAGTGTTTAAAAAATTAATACTTAAATATATATATTAATATTATTATTAATATTATAATATTACATGTATGAATACCTCACATGAACTAGCATCTAACCAATCTTTTCAATTTTCAAAATGGACCTTGATTCTAATTAGTTACATTAAACACACCCATATAATAGAACTTTCATGTCCTCCCCTTCTATATTAACTCATTAATATATAAACGTATTGTTTTCTACATTCAAATGTAAGTCATTTTTACCAAAGTTATTAAGCTTTACCTGATGACAAGATAAAAGCTTTAAATACCGAAACAGAATTCTTTGTGTTGCAATGTATATTAAAATAATTTTAAATAAAAAACAAATTAAATTATATTGCGCACTTCGTTCTATGTTGTATGGAAAACGTTTTTTTTAAGTAAAAGCCAAAAAACTCTGGATTCCAAACCTTTTAGTTGTCTTTATCTGGATATATATATATATATATATATATATATATATATATATATATAGGACAGGAGGGATATATATATATATATATATATATATATATATATCCTTCCTGTCACGCTCACGGAGAGATTGGCAATACCGCGTAATAGTTGGCTCAGTTCATTTTTTTTATTACCAGTTATAACTTTACTTCCACATGAAATAAAAAGCCTGCCTTCTTCTACCGGATGCTCGTGGCCTAGGGGTAGTATCGCCGACTGACGCCGTTTCGGTCGGGTTTCAATCCTGGGTTAGGAAGCGATCGGAGTCTAAGTCATACTGATGAGCTGTGATACAGCAAAACAGATCTGTCTGCGGATGACTATATATATATATATATATATATATATATATATAAATATATATACTAGGAGTATAGCCCGGCGTTGCTCGGGTGTAATGAAAGCTTTAAAAACCTAATCCATGGTCCTGGAGCTCAGACTCAGACTAAAGAATATTTGTGTGATGAAAAGAAATTGTGGATTTGGATAAAGGACATACAGACAGACACACACAAACATCTTGCTATATATATATTATCGATTTTTGAATATCGTTTCTTATGTCTTTGTCTATGAGTGTATCAAATTTGATTAAAATCGGATCAATCCTTCTACAATCGATTTTCGATATTTTTCGGGGGTACCTCGACACAAAACCTAGCTAAGAATACTCTCAGACGCTTATAGTATAACTGCAAATTTTCAAGAAAATCGGTTCAGCCGTTTCGGAGTCTGTAGGTAACGGACACACACAAATTTCCATTTATAAATAAGTTTATATATATATATATATATATATATATATATATATATATATATATTCTTCCTCTCACGATCATGGAGAGACAGACAATAGCGCGGTACGGTTGGCTCAGTTCAATTTTGTTAATACCAGTTATTAAACTTTACTATATATATATATATATATATATATATATATATATATATCCCTCCTGTCACCCATCAGTTTTTGGGTATTATATATTTATTATACATTAATATTTCGAGATCAAAATCTTATCTTCAGAATGGCATAGAAGCGTGTGTCTATCCGAGTGTGTTAAGGCCAGGAACACACTCGGACAGACAAAAGCTTCTCTGTCATTCATCTCGAAATATTAATGTATAATAAATAGGTAATACCCAAAAACTTCTTTACCTTCCTTTATTTTACTCAAAGCATTGTGACAGCCTTCAAGACATAACCATATACCCATTATACACAATGCTTCAAGCAAATTACAAAACTTTACTTTATATATATATATATATATATATATATATATATATACATATATATATATATTATGAAAGATTTTTGATTTACTACTATTTCAATGGGTAATACATATTTCACCGCATAATGATATTATTATTGCGGCTCGTCAGACCCAAATAGTGCAACAGTTGATCCTCAAAATATCCCCCACCAAAATCTTTTTACATAGACGCTCACATGCCCATATTTAGAATAGACATTTGTAACGGTAATTTACGAAAAATTCTCACTCATTTAAAAAGAACTCCAAAAAAATAGAAAAAAAGCAAGGATAAAGAAAAAGTAGACGACTGATTAATGGAAAGAAGAGAAAAAAGAAAAAGGAAAAAAATGACAAAGAAATAAAATAAAAAGAAAATAAACAGTATCCAGAGAAATAAAATGTTAACTACATGTATCGACACAGCGTCTCTAACGACTCATCTGCTTATATATATATATATATATATATATATATATATATGTATATATATATATATATAAGAGAAAAAAGAAAAAGGAAAAAAAGAAAGGACAAAGAAATATATATGTATATATATATATATTTTTTTTAATCATATCACCCCAAGCAAGGCGATAACGCCACTGATGCGCAGGGGGCTACGTAAGGGTAAAAAGAATGGAAAAGAGAAAGCCGGAAACCGCATCCTAAACAGGAAACAAGGGATGAGCCTCTTCACCTGTTCAATAGATGTGGGTGGAGTGTGAACCGGGCGATAGTTTAGTCTATCTACTCCAATTGGAAAAAAAAATAAAAGAGTGAAAAGACTTGAAAAGGGAAAACCGGAAACCGCATCCTAAACAGGAAACAAGGGATGAGCCTCTTCACCTGTTCAATAGATGTGGGTGGAGTGTGAACCGGGCGATAGTTTAGTCTATCATTGATTGTTTAATACTAATAGGGTTAGAACAGTACACATTTGTATTAAAAAGTGTTCTATACAATTAAACTGTAGAAGTTTTGAATATTTTTGAATTTTAAACGAAAAAATCGCCTGAAGAGCCACTCATGGTAGAAACCAAGGTAGAAACCAAGGTAGCGAAATAACTCGTTTAAAAATAAAACAAAAATCTATATAAATATATGTATAATTTTGAGCATATATTTATAGATACAGATAGGTAGATTGATATGATCAAATTGTATAATATATGAACAGATAGATAGATAGATCTGAAAAGGATTAGATAGATAGATAGATAGATAGATAGATAGATAGATAGATAGATAGATAGATAGATAGATAGATTTCTGTGATCTTGTTTTGTACAATGCTATCTAAGTTTCTGGCGTGTTGTTTCTTTATGAAACTTTCTAAATTACTAGTACAGCTATAACTGAGATTGGTTGTATTCCTTTTGAGAATTTTGTTGAATTCTGAGCTTTTTGGAAAGTGAACGTTCGTAAAGAAAATGGTAAACGGTAAAATCAGTTATTGAGAATCGTCTGAATACACCACGTGATAGAAACCTAGGTCGAGTAATAACTCGTTTACACATGAAGAATATATATATATATATAT